>JAOWAW010152735.1:9176-23950 GCA_028565695.1 Nicola tetela | reverse complement strand
GTGGTGAAATGTTTTCAGATGGGGCAGCTGTGGTGAACAGTGGCCAGATCAACATGCTGCCTGTCACGGCAGAAGAAATAGAAACTGCTACACAACGAGATCCTGACTTGTCAATGGTATTTGAAGCAGTCAGTACAGAAACCCAAGTGCTAGGAAACTCTCAATTTGCATCTCGTCTGAATGAGCTGACAATGCACCAGGTTTGTTTGATGTGGAGAAGCAAAGTGATCATTCTTGAAGTCCACCGTAAAAGTGTCCTACATGAATTACATACTAGACACCCTGGCATCTGTAAGATGAAGGCACTCGCTAGAAGCTATGTGTGGTGGCCCGGGCTAGATGCATATCTCAAAAGCCTAGCCAAATCATGCCCTTGATGTAGGGAGACCCAGTCCAATCCAGCAGCAACAAGAGCGCACCCATGGGAGTGGCCAACCACACCATGGCAACGCTTGCATGCAGATTTTGCAGGGCCATTGCATGGGCACACATATTTAGTTGTGATGGATGCTCGAACTAAGTAGCCTGAAGTGTTTGACATGCATACTACTAATGCTGGAGAGACAATCAAGCGATTTTGACAACTGCTCGCTTGATTCGGAATACCAGATGAAATTGTCACTGATAATCAGTGGCCTACAGTTTGTGTCGGAAGAGTTCACTAGTTTCCTCAGACACAATGGAGTGCGCCATATAACTTCCGCATCATATCACCCAGCTACAAATGGGTTGGCGGAGCAATTTGTTCGCACATTCAAGGGTGCATTAACATTGTCTAAACATGAAGCAGCATCCATAGACACATGCATCAATGATTTTCTGATGAGCTACTGCAACAGCCCTCACTCAATCGCAGGGGGTCTCCAGCACAGCTCACGTTTGGCAGGCATCTTCGTACACAATTGGATCTGCTAAAATCAGATGTGGGCAACCTTGCATGTGGCTCATTGGCAGTTAACACAGGCAGAACAGTGCCACGAACCTAGACAACTTGCAGCAGGGCAACATGTATTAGTATGTGATCACTGCAGAATTCGAAAGTGGATCAATGATGTGGTACTATCACGAATTGGCAGCTTGATGTATGAAGTCAAAGTCAACTCTCATGTGTGGCGGTGACATATTGACCAGTTGCTCAAATCCAGAGCCTGTCAGGGTGACACCTGAACAGGTTCTGACACCTCTTCCAGAATCAATGAACGTATCATCACCTGTTCCAGTTTCCAACCCTCATCTAATGTGTGCACCAGCTGTGGATGATGCCCCAGCCCAAGTGACCAATGAAGAACCTCAGGCTGAGCTTCGTTGTTCTGCACGAACTGTGAAGCCTCCACAGAAACTAAACCTATGAATGCTGACAATGTAAACCTTTTTTTGTTTATCCTTATGAAGCTTTGAACTAAAAGGGGAGGATATGTAGTATCCTGTAGGAGTTACTGTTGCTAGGATGCAGTGCCATTTTATATCTTGCTGTCTTGTGTGTGAGTGCTCATTCTCTTAAAAACATTGTTGTTAAACGAGAACCTGTCTGTTGAAGGAATGTAACAAGGACAGTTAGATTATTACCCTGAGGTGTGGCAGAAAACAGGATGGCTTCCTGACAGTGCAGGACGTTGCGAAAAAATTCAGCTTATTATGATCTTCATGTTGGCCATAAAAGCTGATTTCCCGAAACCTGAATACAAGAACAGCTTCATGGGACTTGTTTTGCCTAATACAGCCACACAAGCCTGCCAAGGATTAGACTTCCGTTAAGGGTGAATGTTTTTCGGTTTGCCTCGCGGCTAGGTGAAGTGAAGTATATTTTGGTGATTTTGGACATATTATGTTATGGAGCTTTTTGAGTAATTGGAAGATCAAAAGGGTTTCAAGGAAAACAGAAGTCAGGCCCATTTTGTACCCCTGCTGGCCTAATAACGTGCAAGGTTTGGCGAGAATTCTCCAAGAGCAACTTTTCTGGAAACAATTTTAATTTGAAAATACCTTCAAGTTGTTTTTCATCATGGTTTGTGGTATTCCAAGAGCCTTTCTTAAGGTACTATTCCTGTTCCCCATCATATCTTTGCTACCAAGGTCTATTTTGGGGTGAGCAATTGCTCAGTCCTGAGCTAGCAGGAAGAAGTAGTTCCCAATGGCCTGCACTTAAACGGCCTGGGATACATGTAACTACTAACCAAATATGCAATAATTTTCGCATTTTACCGGCAGCAGTGCGCAGCAGACTCGAACATGTGGTGGCCCAGCAGTAGGTTAATTCCCTTCAGGGCAATGCAACCATTTGCTTCCTTTTTCAACAATGTTGCCAGTATGGCATTGGAATTATGCTATTCCGTCATGGTATTAGACACAATATCAGTGACCTTACAGTTCTTGGCTAGCGGATGTGCACACCACTCATGCATTGCTGAAGCCATCCCAGGTATCTTGTTTTTTGTTGTTGCTGTGGTTTTTTTAATTCATCCTTATCTCTTGAAAAAAGTTCCTCAGAATATAACAATTTTTCAAAGTTAGCTTGACTTTGAATGTTTTTTTTGCCTTATTCTGTAGCTGCCAACTCATCGACCTGTTGGAGCTAGACAGGCAGAGACAACCAAAAGACGTGCAAAGATTGCAAACTGACAATCACACATTCAGCAGGTAATATTGATTTGCTGATTGAGCTCCTCACTTTCAAGCTTGCTCATGTTTACTACTACTGTTTTTTGTCTGGTTGTCACACAGTTTGTTTCCTTTTCAAGTTATTTCAGATCTGGTTGTGCTGATGCTCACCAGTCTGCTGATGCAGTCCTCAAGGAATATAACAGACATGTGAAAGCATGGGTTTTTGGCATGCCTGATTCCAACGTCTGGAGAGCAGTTATTCGCCATCATAATGAGCTGTCAGATCCATGGACAGTTACTTTTTCAAGACTGGGCCTCAACGATCCGAAATCAGAGGCAAGAACACGCCCCTTGTATGAGAAGGAATTGGTGGCATGGCGAGCACAGCTTTGGCCATTCCTTTGCAGCAGTGATGGCTCAGTTCCAGCAGAGCAGCCTCTGCAGTCTATGTCTGGTCTCCTGTTAAATCTTGATGTTGTTGACCTTTTTTGCATTGGAGAGCAACGTCATAGGAAGCTATTTACTGACCACTTTAAGATGGGCTGGATTCCAGAGCACAGGGCAAAGCAGGATCCCATGGCCATTGGGGCTGATGAAAATGCTGCATCTTTGGAGATTGCTGATAATGAGTTCAGTGAAGATGTTGCTGCTGAATTTGAGGAAATTCTAACCCCAATTGATAATGCCTAGTTCCCTGAATTGATTAGATTATGCATACAATCTGTAATTTTCAACTTTGAGCCCTTTATATTATATTATATTATATATATAATATTCTTGCATTGTGACCTATATTATATAATATTCTTGCATTGTGACCTATATTATATAATATTCTTGCATTGTGACCTATATTATATGCCTGCACAGACACTTAGTAAACGCGCACACACGTGTACACGCACATGCGTGCGAGTGCTCACATGGCACACACTCACACTTTGACAAGTTTTCACGTTGCTGAATTGCCCTGCTGTTGTTACAGAGTTGGTCTAGAATAATAATTTATCTTTATTTATTTATTTATGGTTTATTTCAAAATTGTGTAGCATCCACCTGAAGAGGAAATCTCAGCACACCAGTCACGAACTTATTTTGGATGAAACGTTTTGCCAGAAATGCTTTTGACTTCTTCAGTCATTACAGATCAGTCATGTCTCACACTATCCTCTTTCACTGTATGTACTTTAATTTATTTTTATCATTATCTTTTTTTTATTTGAGAATTGTGTACCTACAGAGGAAATCTCAGCATACCAGTCCCCCAAAAAAACTCTGTGTGAAATGTTACAGCTTTGCCAGAAATACCTCTGGCTCCTTCAGTCAATACAAATTGGTCATGTGATATATTATTGTCTTTCACTGTATGCACTACATGTACTTTAATCTCTCAATCTCTCTCTCATTGTTTCCCTTACTGGAATAAACGTCAGGGCAAGTGTGAATAAAGCTAATGATCATGTGGCTCAATTTGGATTTGTCTGTGAATACTAGTAGTTTTGACCTTGCTTCTCCTCAGGATTAACGTAACCACTACATGCAAACTGCCGCCTTCCCTGTTATGGTGGCATGCCTGCAAGTCCTTTAGTTCTTGCTGTAACCAAACCTATCATGATGGTCGTGCAAAAAAAATTGGCAGGATGCATGGGAATTGCTTTGTTGTTTGTGGGTAGCTTACTACTGACAAAAAGCCAGTTGTTTGCATGAATGATGAATGCCTATGTCATATCAGCATAGGTCCCCAGTCATGTAATGTCTACTGCTGTATTAGGTGCTTTCTTTTCGATCAAAGGCTCTCACGTCAACGAGCCAATACATGTGAAGACGCCAACACTTTCAGCTCATGCGTGATCGGACACGTACTGCCTGTACCTTGGTCTGTCTCCACCAACACCAGCACTGTGCACCCTGCCATTTTGGACAACTCGGCTCACTAATGATACCAAAAGCTCACATTAGTATGCACAAATGGCTGAAAATGAACACGTTAAGGTTTTCTCGCAATAGGACTGTGGAAACAACATTACAAGGTAATCGTTCCATTCAGTTGACTCCACAAATCCAGATTTGCAACACCTTGGTATGCATTAACATTGGCTGGGCATGGTCCTGATGAACGACACGTGCTGGGGAGCAATGACTTATGAGTATCAGGGGCTACCGGTACCGTAAAATCACTATTTAGCGCCTTCCTAAAATAAGCATCACCCTTTGTTTAGTTCCTTGTCATCGTCTGTTTTGCAACAACACAGAGAAGCATGGGAAATGTTAGAAGTCTCAAGAAAATGATAGCACAGGGGCGACGAAATTTTGAGCATTAATTTCATAGAATTAGGATGGGGTAGGACTGGATAGAAATTGAGCAGAAAGCGAACAAAACTTTAAAGTTGGAAATGGACTGCAAGCCGACTTTCTAGGTCTAAGGAGCTCTTCTCCATGCCAAAAATTCACATTACGAGCTTAATGTGGACAGGCTTACTGCCCTCACTCTAGTCGTATCAATCTTTCTAAGTTATTAACCCGTAATACTCAACCAACTCTTCCCATTGATCCCGGTCCCCTTTTTGTCAGGCTTTATTCTCTGATTACGCATGCGCAGCCGATAGTACTTTTGTTGATTCTGCACGATCGATATACATATACAGATTGCTTGAGGTGGGCTAAAGACTCCCTTGTAGTATTGCATCACCGAGCAGTGCTCCTACATGTAGCGCTCACTCTCTATTTTATGCAACATCGTTACCATGGCTATATCGCCGCGCGGTGAGTACATGTACGCACGCAGCAGCTCGTCTAGGTGGTACAGACATGCGCAGTCGTAGCGTTTTTTGACTCGTGTGCGCACGTGCTTTGCCAAAGAGTAGTAGCAGCGGCCGGCGCTTGCTACATCCCATATCATCCATGCAGTTCTGGTAACGAAAATAGCGTGGACGCGGGTAAACTGAACACGCAGAATCAAAAACAGGATCAGTACTAGTCCGAGTGTTTCCTTTCGGATAATCCTATACAGCACACCTCAGCACAGTTGAATGATCGACCGCACTCAAGGGACAGTGACTAGCCTCACCCGCAGACTTCACACCCTTCACTACAAAATATCCCAGACTCACAAGTTACGATCACCGGAAACAACACATCACGCCCAATCAAGCATCAATAGTATTTCATTTGAACACCCAAACACTGAGTCACATATATACATTATATACATTACGGATAGTTTGTTTTTAGTCCAGAAAGAACACGTCACGCCTCAGACCAGGCCTGGGTAATCAGGATCTCATGAAATCGCCTATCCAGATCATCTTCTATCTTACGCACGGTGGACGCGAAATATTCCTCTCCCTTGGAGGCATATTCTGGAGTCGAGAACTCGGTGTAGAAAGCCATTAGAGCGGCGAAATGGCACACGTCCGTATACTCTGATGATAGCCGCTCTGCAATCCACTCGTATTCTGCGAAAGCCTCCTCTGGTGTGGAGGTAGGATTCAAGCCAACCGATACAACGTCATCTATCACTTTCTCGCGAAGTTCTTCTATCCTTTTAAAGACCCGTCGCCCTAAAGTTATAAAAGCTGGACACTCGATGATGACGTTCCAATCCATCGGATAGCGTTCCAAGTAGCTGTTCAAAGTCCCAAGGAATTCCTCACATCCGCCTCTTTGCAGGCTATACTGGAGCGCCATCCTGAAGAGGGCTCGAACAGGGCAAATCGTGTCGTCGACGCAATGATAGTGGCACTCATTCTCAAAGATTTTCTCAAGCCAAGGAGAAGGCCCTGAGAAGCTGAGAATTTCCCAAAGAGGTGTTGCCATGAGTGGAACAAGCCTTCTACTTCCTCCCGTCTAAAGTCAAGGAGCACAAGGATAGAAGAGGTCTGCCTGGCTTACCTCGTCGTGCCACTCAAGATCTTCTTTTAAAATACCCGCCAAACTTATCAACATGGCGCCAGCAGGCACGCTCAATGACAGATGTACGCATTGCAGCGGTTTTTACCCTGAAGGGAGGTCGGTGACATCTGAAGAAAACTACGCATGTTTACGGCCAGCTGAAAAACCTTGGAACAAAAGGTAATTGTCATCCACGTATTGACATAGCCTCTCGGGTTCATCGCCAGCCTGCAGCTAGCTGTCTTGTAACACGGGTCAGTGTAACAGGTTGGCTTCCATTTCGGCCTCTGTGCTCTCGCACAATTTCCGGTGTGCATTCCAGCATGGCGTGGAGGTTTGCGTCGTAACAGAACTTGAGTGAAGTAAGAGCGTCTGTTCTGAAGTGATCGATATTTTGTCCGTTCCTTCCTTGTAGGCAATTCTCGTTTTTCCGGGCTCCTACCGAGCTGAGTAGAAATGAAACTCTATTAGCAGCAGAATTAGTTTCTGCCTGGATCGATAATCGCAGTTTTAATTCTGATTATGCCGCAGGGAAGATGACGTAGAACACACGCCATTGGCAGATCGGTGCCTCAACTTCTGCGCACGTATGCGACAGGTCACTACAATCATGGCTATATAGCATGCTAGCTGTAACTGTTGCAATATTATTAATGGCGGCGAGGCCTTAGGACGCTCCATTTTTGTATTTTGTGCGTTTTGTTTCTTCATCTTCAACCGCTTCCTGTCGGTCGTTTTTCTGACCCAAGTCAGGCAGCCGGTGACAGGGCGGCGCTCCTGTGCATGCCAGTCGGTAGCCGATATATATTAGTGATCAAAACCCTCTTCCCGTCCGGAGAGCTAGTCCGAGACTTTCGCATCTCAACTTAAGTAGTAGGTAGGTCCTGTATAGGGCCAATATCGCTAGGCATGAAAGAAAAGTCTGATTGCCAACCGTTTAAACTAAATCGCATGTCAACTGCTCACCTTAAAGACAGAAAAAACAGAGAGCTCCCGCCGGTTCGTTTGTTGGCGACCAGACAAGCAAAGACGACCGAGGGTCTAGGAACAAGAGACCTGGAAAAGGCACTTGTAAGCCGGGAATCCACTTCTAATGGACTATAGGGAGGAGGTGCTGCTGATAGACTCTGATAAACGCAGCAGCCACTTTCTCTGCTCAGCTGTGGGACAGGTTCTACATCTGATGACGAGCTGCACTGGAGAAAGAAATCAGACGAGTACTCAGGATGCTGACATTCCTCGCTAGTCTAGAACTTTTCCGTTTGCATACCGGCAATCTAAAACGAATCGGCGAAGTCTTGGCTAACGTTCCGGGATCTGACTCAGAACCAGCTCTGAGTCGACTTGGAAACCACTCCACTGACTCGGGACAGAACCCGCGGCGCGCATAGCATGGCCTAGTATGGAATATCGGTAAATTCAGGTTTGGATTCACGTATAGTTGCGTGACCGCTCAACCACAACGATTAGCGCGCGCCCCAGCTCGCGCTCGCCTTGTACATGGATCCTAACCTGGGACTTTCTAACTGTACACTGCAGTCCTGTGGAATAACATTATATTTTGCAAAACATAGCTGCGCAACATTACAGTCAGCTGTTGTGTCGAAGAAATGGCCGGGAGGTTGTGCTCTGGAGAGAAGGTGGTTATTTCGAGCGTTCCTGCTTTCTTCGAGCAAGAACGAGATCGTGGACGGCGCTCTCATGTGTCCAATGCGGTAATGCGTACAGCCGAAGTGTGTGGTGTATCGGGCAGAACGGTGAAACGGTGCCATCGACTTTCTTACCAAGGAGTCTTCAGGGAGCGGGAAGACGAAGGACCAAGACCTTGTACGGTGGTCCCTGTCCTGAGGCCGACCGTACGCGTGGACAGCAGAATTCGAAAAGATCCAGACCTGTGAATGTGAATTGTGGGTATTCTAATAATAGAATAAATTGTACAATAATGCAAGCTTTAATCAGGCCTGCGTGTGGCCGACGGTACGTGGATCCAGTCCAGTGGAATATTCTAATATTGTATTACATTTGTACAGTGGATCCAACCGGTCAGTGTTGGACAACTTGATCACGGTGTCTGAGTGCTTGTATATGACTGGTACCAGCTGGCTGTGTGCGACAGTAAACTCTACAATCAGTCATCTACCGAGTTGCAGATGCAGGTTTATCTTACTTTTACATAATAACATCATATCCTTTATTCAATAAATCCCATGGTCCTACCTCCCCACCCTTCCGTAAGGTTGCAATTCCAGTTTCTCTCTTGGTTGTGAATACGTGTTAATTTCTTTCCGCATGGGATAGTGATTGTTGAAATACCTATTGTGGCCAGTGCAATACCAAGTTTGACAGTCAAGAGCATGGGCGTGTGCTGTGCCATGGTTTGCTTGTACATAGTTCCTAGATATAGTGTGAGACTCGACACTCAGAACAAGCTACAAGAAGACAGTGAGGCATTATCAGATACAAACTCAAATAGCCCAATTCGGTACTAGTACTGCCATGTAGTGTTGTAAGTGATACTTTTCAAAACTTGTGTCTGCAGGTCATTTCTGCATCAGTATTATCATTTCATGATCAGCTGCAAGATACTTCCGTTTGTACCAATCCTGCTGATAGGCAGCCAAGGTTATTCAAACACCAAAGGTGTAGCAATTTGTGTGGTCTTTGTGCTATTAACAATGATGCAAGTCACACAATTTCCACCCCAGCTGAAATGGACAAGGGCACTGACAGAATTTGGCTGTCAGCTTGGGGCTTCACACTGAAGTTCCTATCACTTGTTTATGTCTTGATAGGTGGTGAATCTATGCACATTCAGCTTTGCTTCTGCTACTAGCACATGATTATAATGGGCCATTTCTTAGCAAATAATTGAGGCTGCACTAAGAGTTTTGTAATTACTTAGATTGCGTAAATCACAATCAGGAATGCTGCTGTTTGTCACTAACCAGGGTACTACTCCATCGAGGTGCTGCCGGAGATTACAACTCAGAAGAAATTTACTATGACTCGTCTGCAGCCAAAAGACAGAGCTGCTGAAAGAATAGAGGAGCTTGCCACAGATCAAGAGGAACTCCATCATCAACATCAAATGGTATTAGCAAAGCAAAGCAATCTAGTGTGGTTTGTTGCAAGATGAGGTAATTTTCTCTGCTGTGTGAAAAGGTTCTCTTCTGTGTGAAAAGGTGTCTGTTGAGTGCAAGGCCAGTAATGAAGGAGAGCCCATTGTTGTACCAAACGACGAGTCTGAGGATGATTCCGGTGGTCAGTGTGAGCAATAAGATAATAGCCAGTCTGGTCGTTCATTGTTCATATAAATGTATATGTATAACTTCATGTGCACTAGAGAATAGGGATTCAATTCACTTTAATTAAGATATTAATGCCAATATGTTTACTTGCACATATAATATGATAGCTAATTACTCAGTTTAAGCACCGTGATGTACTGTTCATGCTGCCACTGAACATTTTTTTTCCATTTCCTTCATTTCTAGACCTTTGGATGACCCCACTGCTTGCAATGAGAACACTGAGTCTTCAGCTAAATGCAAAGACATGCTGAACAAAGCAAAGTACCAGCGCACTCTTTTATCTGTGTTTCTCACACGGTTTTCCTATGGTTGGAAATGAAATCAAAAGTTTTTCATTCAGTGGCCACACAATTTGTGTATATTATTAACGTGAGTCAGGCCTGGTAGGGACTGTAGAGGGGTTCCTACAGGCATTAATGGGCATGTGTGTGTTGTGTCTGTGTTACAGGGTCCAGGATTCCCCCTTCCCTGAATTACTCATAGTTCGTACAGAGTACAGTACTGAGTGCCTACTAGACTTTCTCTTTGGGCAAATGTCCCAAAAGCTTTCTCTAGTCCTGGGATGTCACACAGTGTGTGACACCCCAGGACTAGAGAAAACTATTGGGGACATTTCTGCAAGAGCTTGCATTTGGACTTTGCCAAAACTTAAACAGAATAAGAAAGTTAAGATGCAAATCAAGCAGTGATAAGCGAGCTGATTCGTGATGTAAGCATGAACAGTGTTCATGTATCGATAGAGATTGCTCTGGGCAACTCATGAACCAGTGATGAACAATTTGATACAACTATAGTTTTCCCTGAATTGTTAATGAAACATGAAGGTACTATTAGCTACTTCTCTGATAAAATTGTTCAAAAACAGTTTGGGGCAGGGGATTGAGGAACAGTTGTGCTTCACTCAGCCATCCATTGGTAGTGCTTTCTTCTTCGAAAACATGGTTCCCACCACAATAGCGGTACAAGACTTTGTGTCCCGTATTCATGTTTCCCATACTTACAATACAATGCTATAGCATCAAATTACTTGGCCATGATCCAAACATAAATGTGAATGGCCTTGCGTATGAACACTCATCATTAGGGGATTTGTACAATATTTAGTACAGGTGCAAGAGGATGACCACTACAGCTTGGCACTATCATCAACGGTCTGGCTTAAGCGCAGGGAGGGTGGATTAGATCGATGGGCTGAGATAGTAGTTTGAAGTAAGATCACGATGAGTATGTATATGAAGGAGTTCTGTCTTTATAATTATAATTTGGCATATACAAGAACTACTGATGCTGTACCTGATTTACTTGATTTGGCAAAGATACTCAGAATTCATTTGAAGTGATCTATAATTGACGAAAACCCAAATTGTTTGCCCTCAGGGGAATCAGCTCAATGATTACAAGCATGCAGTCGGTGGTGCCTGTCTGTCATAACAGCCATTGGACAGTGATCGTAAGTTGTCCTCATGGAATATATGACTATGTTTGAAATGCGATGAATTATCATACAAGCAATTTTTATTGTTCCCATTTTGTATGTGTGACATATTCATTGAAGTTGGTAGACACAGAGAAGAGGCAAGCTACATTATTTGATCCCGTGGAACTTGATGATAGCACCATTGCAATAAAGCGGAAGAGAGGTCTTGTTCTTCTTCTTTTTATTAGCTGTTATTGTTAAACTTGACACACTTTTATAACATAGAGAACAATAAACCATCCCAACACATTCACCTGAATTATGCAGTCACTAGTACCGCTCTGAACTTTGCCTTTATTTGTAGTTTATCAAACTTCATTATCAGCTCTGTTCATTTCTTGGTCTTTCAGTGCTTGCTTCATTTGGACTGTTGTAATGTTGACTTCATCAATTAAATATGCTTGTATTCATTTGTTATGTAAGCTATTCTGCCCTTTTGTCAACTTTATGGCCACTGATTAAAGGCATTATATACTGTAAATAGGAGACATAATGAGCATAACATTTTCACAAACTTTGTGAATGGGTTGATATCACGAACTTCATAATAAGTAGTAATAAATAATAATAATAATAATAATAATAATAATAATAATAATAATAATAATAATAATAATAATTCATTCTCACTTTTCCTTTCTTTCTCTCAGCCACAGTGTGTTAGACCATCTTGTGGAATTAACAAGCTAATTTCTCTCCTTGCTTGCACTGATGTGGTGTTCTATTTCCTTCTTTAACCTTTAGAACTTTTATGAAAGCTGGGATGCTCAGACTAGACTAGTTTTCCTTCCCTTTTGTAAGTTGTGCTGTTTTCTGTATTTTGAGAAGGCCACATTCAAAATACCCCATAGATCTACCCACTTGTTAACAGTGACCCTTATTCAAAGTTTCATATCCCCCGGTCGAAGACTGACTCCTGTTCGAGGCTGACCCTTATTCGAGGTTCCACTCTAGCGTGGCCTGAGGAGCTTGAGTGATGTGCCCAGCGCCAGCCTGTCTATATCATAATACTAATACTAGTAATCAGGTAAAAGGGAGGTTAAGACGGACGTAAATCGCACATGTGTGATCAGGGCCCGTGCCATGGTCCAGGAGTGTCTCTTGTTTGGCGCCAAATTTGATTCAGCCACATGTGTCTGGAGACACGCGTTGACCGACTCCCAGACGTGTCGTAGATCTACGACCGCGGTGTGGACTGGAATTTTTGTGTCGTGCATGGCTTTTCATTGTGTAGACTGGAATTTTTGTGCTGTGGCTTTTCATTGTTGAATCCATTCAATGGAATCATCCTGTAATTCGAGCTGCTCCGGCTCGTTGTCTCCGGCGAATTCTCAGTCATCCACTCTGCTTCTGAACAGTGAGCAGGCTGACTCACAGCAGTGTCAAGTGCACAAGTTTCTTTTGTAAGACGATGTTGCCCTCCTAACAGAGGTCGTTGTGGCAGAGGACCCCTTTTCATACCCTCACACGCATCACATTTGGATAGGTATCGTTGAAATTTAATCGCCATATGCCCAAGGCTAGCAGGCGTGTCCTCTTGCTTCGTGAAGAAAAAGTAGAGAGATTAACTAAACAGCATAAGACGAATGACAACTGACAAACTAGACAGCAAGTATGGGTTTATTTTCTATTTCTTGCTGTCCTTTCCTTTAACAAGAAGTCATTTTTAAGGGAGGAAAAAAGCAAGAATAGGCTTTTTTTAAGAGAGACATAAGGTTGAAGCAGCCACTAGCAAGAACAAATTTGGGTTTTTTTTATTTTAGATAGGTAGGGGAAAGAGGACTTGTAAGCTTAGTAAGCTAGGCTGTTTTAAAGAATGATGGAGACACAGTTTTTTTTTTAAATCTTTAGAAGGGCTTCTTATTCTTATTTTTTTTTTGCAATATACTTGTCTTTTATTAAACTTAACACTGGATTATTGTCTCCTTCCATTCAAAAGACACCATCACTTTGGCTACTACATAGCAGTACTACCAAAGAATATGCTGCTGGATACTACCCATGGCTGAAGGGTTTTATTTTTGTTAATAGATCAGGGACTGATGAACAAATTGGAGCAAAAGAGCAGCTCCTAACAGAGGCTGCTCAGATCTATGACGAGAGCTTGAGAAGAAGAAAAGAGAGTATGGAGAAGACAACGGAGAAGAAAAATACCGAGGACAGTCAAAGGGATCTGGCAGTAAGGATGAGGGATGGTGCCACGAAAATGTTTGCCCAGAAAAAGAGGAAAGGTGAATATATATTTTCTCGGTTGTGCTTACCAGTTTTCAGAAGTTTGATAGATACATGGAAGGTGAGAAAATGAGCATTCTTGCATTATCTAGTTTGTCTAATTATACTGTTGGTTTTGCGGTTTGTTTTTTAATTATACTGTTGTTTGATGCATCTTTCACCTTCTGATTTCAGACCCTGCTAATCAAGAGCTGTCTGATGATGATGACAACACTGATGTGGGTGGACCAGCAGCAAAAACCCCAAAGAAGGCTGCACTCAAGCAGACACTAACTGAGCATCTTATTGATTACCTGTGGGCGGAGAAGGACAAGAAGAATGAAGAGTTTAGGAGGAAAGAGCTGGAACTGCAAACTTAGCAGTTTGAGGCCCAAAGAGAAGAGTGGCAATGAATGTTGCGTTTAATGAATGCCATGAAGAAACAATTAAATAAAATTCTTAAGAGACAGGCTGTTTCTGTGTGTGCTTTACTGTCCTCAGGATGATTTAAAATGTATGTGAATTCTACAAGTGAGGATTAGTATTCCTCAAGAGATGGTGGTTGCATTCCAAAGAGCTTGCTTGTTTCACTGCCATGCAAGCAGGTGTGGCAGTTAGTGAGGATCACAGCCATGTAATAATACACAGCAATTGGTTGCAACAGCAACTTTTGGTTCTTTTCAAAGTCTACAAATGCAAACAGTTGAAGAACTTTAGCATAGGCCCATTCAACACAGATACGCACTGCACTCATTTGGCTGTTAAACTGAGACTGCGCTTCTGTTAAACGATTCTCATTGCAGGGACAAAGAAGTTGATGTCTTAAAGGATAAGCAGGGTCCACATATACACAATACACCCGTCCATCTGGACGCACCGACAACACTTCCAGCTGCTCAAAGAGTCCACTTCTCTTAGCATCCTCGAGTCATGTCGACACCCTTCCATTGGTCCATATATGTGCGTGATGAGGCCACCAGGGGTGGCTATTGTCTGAAATTTTATCGCATGTAATCTCTTGTGACCGTTATAGAAAGCTTTTTGACCCACTGATGGTCGACAGATGGCTTGCACCATTGATAAACCCCCAACAATTTTCTACTGGGCACTTGCTGTTAATAGCCTGGGCATATTGCTCCAAACGCTCTGGTGCAAACCAGGTTGCTCGTGTAAAATTTGTCAACAGGCGTGACCATCTCTCACAGATCTGTGTGCACACCGTATTTATGATGACGCTGAGCTCCGTCTTCCAGCGACCAAATCTTGGTACGAGGTCAACAAGT
>JAOWAW010152713.1:0-10047 GCA_028565695.1 Nicola tetela | reverse complement strand
TTTTGCTTCTTGTCTTGTTGTGTGTGAGATGTGCTCTGTTGCTTACACCTTTCTTTTCAAATTGACACACACACACACACCGCTCACCCATGCATGCACACACACACAAACAAACAAACAAACAGCACATATGCAACAATGTAGAATGCAGCACGACCAGATAAGGTCATACCATAGCCTTTCCACTTATTTAGCCTAGATATTGTGTCAAACCTTATTCAAAACATTTGTGTCTTTCACTGCAGACACCTAATTTATTGGCAGTGGAATGGTGGAGGTATTTTGTTAGAAAAGTATACTCCCCATTCAAAGCCATCTGTGGATTTACTGAAACAAATCACTTACAGGACTAAACCATTCCCATTGTCTCTGCAACATGTTAATTCCATGTGCATTACTGGGTGGAAAATTATTGCTGATGTAGCGGGTAGAGACAACTACTTTACTAGTACACTGTATTTGAACTAAACCTGAACAATGATAACAAATGACTAAGCACTCTCCAACCTGTATAAAATAACATGTATGCACACCTAGGTTAGGTGTGCAGCTGAGATCCATTTAACAATCGCTGTTAATGAAATTATTTAAATCAACTTCTAGAATACATTACTCTTTACTCACTCGTGAATTCCAACATGGCCACATGTTGATTATGGCAGAGACATCCTGTGCACGTTGCAAGCCTTGGGAGCAGCGTGGTGTTTCACCATCTTTAAAAATGACAAAGTGGTGACAGCTGATGTGTGGGCAGTTAGCCTGGCCGTGTTTCACACATGGGTCGTCGTTGAATGAGCATGGACATCGAGCAGCACGCTGCCATTCCAAATGCTTCAGTGTGCCACCCTTGACTTCACTCAGCTGGTTCTCGACGAACGGTAGAACTTCTCCGCAGACATCCTCTAGCAATAGCCCTTCAGAGCCACGAGTTGCCATGGCTGCCCTTTCACGTTCAACAGTGATTTGGATCCCATGCTGAAAGTACTGCAGCACCAGCCAAAATGCTCTGTGAAGCACAATGCGAGCTGATGATCGGTGCAAAATTGGGTCCTTTGATGGACTGTACAGACGCATGGAACGCACAACAAGGCACCAGAACAGTGACTGTGGGAAAAGATGGTTTTTGCCGCTGTACAGGAAGAGTGGTGGTGCCTCATCTATGTCATCCTTCCTGGTAATGTGCTTCGACTCAGGCACACGCAGGACTAGTGCTGGCACATAGAAGTAGCGTGATGGTGGGAGTCCATCGAATGACTTCTCTTCATCAGTGTTGTAAAGCAGTGAGAACTCCTCCATGAGATTGAAGAGGAATCTCCGATCCTTTGGCTCCTTGGTGTGCCCAGTGATGTCTGGATCCTGCTCCCAGATGTGCTGAGCGAGGCTCTCCAGCAAAATTCCACGTCGATGCAGCAGAGCATAGTGACAACGAAAGTTTTTGTCTTGCTTTCCTGGAGGCTGAGGAATGAAGATCCGTGACACAACACGCAGGAGCCACTCGACATTGATTATGGCACGGCCGCTAAGCTCAGGGTTGTCTGGGTAGTGCAACACTTGACCAAGTGCATGGTGAAACTGCAGGAGGTTGCTGATGTCTACTGGTGATGACATGTTGCACACCTGACTGGCGACTAGCTCCACGTCACCCATAGTGAGCCAGGGCAAACCTGTCTCCTTCACTAGCAGGCGTGCAACAAGTGTGAACGGTAACCAGGAAAGCGGAATCGGTAGCTGCATAGCTTTCTGTTGCAGTGTTTTTTCTATCAGGAGATTCCTTAGCTTTCGCACACCTACATCAACCTTGTCCGACCCAGACAAGGTGTTATCCACAAACACGATGCCATCAACATTGCGATAATACGCCTTTCCATTGATGTTACACCAGAGGTAGTCTTCAATTGCTTCCTGTTCCTTGTCTTTCAGCTGATCAGCATGGCTGCCGACAACATACACCGGTACATCTGAGTTGTTTCCGACCACCTGCTGAATGACATTCAACCATGACTCCAGTCTGTCAAAGTTGGTGGTGCCTGGATCGCTGTCGATCTCATGCTCTTCACCATCCTGACAAAAGTGCTGAACGCTGTGCTGGTCAAGCGGCAGTTTGCTGTTGAACATTGCTGCATAGGCACACCGCAACTCAGCTAGCAGCATGTGCTGAATCACGGCAAATGCTTCTTGGCCAGCAAAATCCCACACATCAACAAAGCACAGATTCTCAGCTGCACTGAGAACATCAAGCGTTCTCCGTGATAAATTTTCAAGGAGATGACGAACTTTAGCTGAGATCTCATCCTGAAATCCAGCAATGAGCTCAGCATCAAAGCTTGGCTCCACTGTTGTAGGTGACATTTTCAATTCAGACTGACTAGTTGTCCGTGTCCTTCGACTAGTTGGATGTTGCTGTTCTCTAGGAGATGCAGCGGGTGAATGTTCAACATCAGATCCACTGGCAGCTGCTCTAGTTTCGGTGGACATGCAGAGAGGAGCAGATGCCTGTGACGGTGGTGATCTTGCATGATCTTCAGGACTACTTGCACTGTCAGCCTTGGTGCATAAACCATGAGCCCGTTGCTTGCTTGCAATTACCTCCTCCCTCAAAGCTTTTGCTGTCAAAAGTTTCTGATGCTCATCTTCACCCTTCACCTCACTCCAAGTCCATTCGCTGGTCTTGCTGTCACGCTTGGCTGTGCACAATACCTTGTGCAGTTCAACACCAATGGTACTGTCTAAAACTTCTTCAAACTTCTCACCAAGCAGAGAGCGGCGAAAGCTGGACTTGCCAACACGTCCTGCACCACAAATGATGACTCGTTCATGAAACACAGTCCGCTTTCCTCCCTTCAGAGCTTCTCGGTAGGACTGCCACATCTCCTCACTCATACCTGCAGCTTCAACAATAGAATCATGCCATATCAGTGGGTGTACGATGGCCACTATTAGCATAAAATTGCTCACAGTTTGTTTTGATTCTTGTCTTTCAGATTTCACCTATTAAGGGCTGTGATATGTGTCCTTTCCTGGTAAATTCTAGCTGTGATACATGCATCCGTTACTGTGCCACAACTAAGACTAAAACAAATACCACAGGTAGCGAATGAATATTCCACAATGAATGTTTTGAGATTCAAAGAATATTCGGAATATCCTACAAGTTAAACAACAGTTCTCTCCTGGCACCAGCATTGTAAGTTTTGGAAATGTTTCAGCTCAGTTGCCTTAGCCTCAATCAGATTATGAATTCTCTGCTAGAATGTACCCCATCCTTCTACAAGTTGTTGAAAAGTAAACCTTATTGTTTGATTCACAGCAAGTCAAACCCTGTCCAAGGATTAGCAATGGATGGTGCAGAGCAAAATTACAGCTTTCATAATAGGGAAACAGATTGCAAATATTTTCTCAAGACAGAGCTTGCACAGAGCCTTGCCTTTCACTGGACTATCCCCTGCTAAATGTACTGACACGTATGAACAACTGAGCTAAACAAAACCAGCCATGAAAGGAACAGTAGTTGAGAGAAAAAGGGAGTATGAAGAACAGGTGGGGACTTTTCATCAAGCCACTGAAAAAAAACCCAAAAGACAAAGTTGGCCGTGTAGCATGGTGCACCTGTGTGCATGTGACACACAGCGCTAGATGACCCTTGTACCCAGGCATACATCTAACTTGAAGACTATTCAAATGTTGATCTCCAGAAGAATATGTTAAAAATTGGAAAATTATTCATATGCGTCATTGTTTCCATAACTTCTAACCAAATGTGCACATTAAATATTTTAATATGAGTGTGAAACATCTTAATTATTCATCAACTAGACAAAAGGTTTCACGTACTGCTGAGTTCAATAGCACATGGCTCGCTTCTCGTGGGAAGGGGAATAGCACTAGTTCTTCAGATCAACCGCCCACTGGTGAGTTCCAAATCACAATACAACTTGCACGGAGAGATTGCTATTTGGACATCAAAATGATCTTTTTACCTCCTTTGGCTGCCTTCTTCTTGCCTTTCCGTCGTTTTGATCTCGTTTGCTCAGTGGAAGCTGAAGGAGCAGGCTGAGACACAGACTGGGTGTTGTCATCACGTTGCTGAATCTGACTGCCACTAGGCCTGGTGCTCAACAATCCTTGCTGCTGTGGAACCTGTTGTAACAATACCTGGAAGTTCGCTTGCACTTGTTGTCCAGGAATGGCCAGCGGTGGGAGAGGGATAGGGACATACATAGTCCTTTGTTGGCCTACAGCAGCCACAGTATATAACAGATCGTCAATATGCTGTCATAAATTTTCTGACCACTGTATAGTTCAATAGCTAAGTATCTAAGGTGTGAATTCTCCAGACAGAAGAAGCTAGGCAGTCAAGACTAGACAAGTCCACTAGGCACATTTTATAGCTGGTAACAAAACGCCACACCACGTTGAAATGCATATAGTAATGCACACAGCATTATACTAGTACAGCAAAAAATAAACATGACAATTACATTGAAATTGACACTTTCTAAAGGTACTGGTACAGAAACTACTGGTAAACTGCATTTCTAAAACCTTAACCTGGATCACCCATGGCAACACATAGACAATCAATGTAGCCCAGAGGATTTTTATTCTTGGACATGAACTCTTCTATGGAATAAATCAAAGGGGCACGATCATGGGTGCCAGACCAACTGAAATTATTTACAAAATTGTTTAATGCATTCTTATGCAAATGCACGGCATGCACAAGACAATCGTGGTCTGCCAGGCACTCCTAGTACTGCAGGACAAAATAACACACATAATTAGTTTTCAGGCTCCTATCAAGGCAAAATTGCAGAAAAAAATTATTCAGTTCTAAAAAATCGTAACTGAGAGGAAGTAGAAGATATGTGGCTGGCAGGATAGGTAGCTGCTTTCCAAATGCTGTGACTCCTCTGGCAATGTGAGACTGCTAAGCAAAGGAACGATCACAGTGATTCACCACCCAATGAAAACATAACTCGATCACATTACAGTTTGTACAAAGAAGAGGAAAGGAGATTATTTATTACACTCTGTTGCCAGCTTTCATGCATCATTAGATGCACAACACAAGGCTTACCAACTATCTGACTGCCTTGGACTCCTGGTGGAAGTACTTTCCCTTGCAGATCTGCACTAATTGGCTTCAACTTCTGCACTCCTGTGAATAAAGTGTAGACTGCATGAAGACCACATTGTGCTGATGAGTTTTAATAGTTTCTTTGCTGACTTGTGAATAGAAAGTCTTTTAGCGCTCAGCATGTACTTAGACACAAGCGTTCAGATAGTTCAATACATAGAAATGAACCCATCGTAGTCATTGAATGAATCCTGTAATAGTCATTCAGAGCTCAAACAAAATAATTCCCATGGAAAGGTGCTTGCAACTGTTTTTGATTGATATTCACATGGGCAAGTTGCAACTAAGGCTGAAGCACTAGGATTTTTGGTTTACAGTTTACAAGCTGTTGGCAGTCCATTAATCCTTAATGATCAAGTACCCTGACAACTGGTCTAACTGTTTCAGCCCTATGGGCAAATCAATCCCCGAAACCAAATTTTGCCAGATCATCTTCTTCCCTTCTTACTGTCTCTGCATAAAGCAGAGGGAACTAGAGTACGTAGAAGCACAGCTGGAAGCTTGAGAGTACTTACCTCACAGGCAGCAGCACAACCAGGCAGCTTCCTTTAACTGTTCAACAAAAGGCAGCAGGTCTAGCCCCACTGCTTCGGGAAGAGACACTCCAAAGGGAAGATGATCTGGCAAAATTTTGATTTTTGGTTGAGTTGCCCTTAAAGTTTTAATCATTGAATATGTAATGCTCTGTTTGTGTTAATGAAGGCTGGGAATCACAAACACAGTATGGTAACGTATTGTGTGGATCAAGTACGTGCTAAAGTATGTTGCTAAAGAAATGGAAACTATTCCAAATCTAGCAAAAAAGTTATTATATTTATCTTCTCACACATAGTGAACTGTCAGAAACTCATCAACAAAACAAGCCAGAGAAGCAGTTCCAGGTTAAACTGCTGGTCCAGATTCCTATTCCCAAAAAAAATTTTAAGTTGTCTGATTATAACAAATCTATCTGCATAGACATTTTGCAGCAGAAAGGGCAGCTTCATGCCCAGTTATGTGCGCTTTTCACCCCTCAAAGAAGTAGCAATCACATCACTGCATTACGATTTTCCTTTGGGCAGCTTTAATCTGGTAAAACCATGGGTTACTAAGCACTGCCATAATTTCCAGTCCAATTAGCAGAACAGACAAAGAGAAATACCAAAGTTGGTGCACAGCTCACCTTGGTAAAACACAGATGCAATTTTCTTGGCCTGTTGTTTCATGTCGGCCACTTCTAAGGCTTGAAGAATCTTACTTAATGAGAGTAGTACAGGGGGATCCTGCTGCTTCAGCTTCGTCTGCACTACCAACAGCATATCCAGGGATGCCATTTCCGGTGTCTGGTGCATTTGCGAAATCTGCTTTACATCAGTGCGAGATAATCCCAGTTCATAGGCAACATCTCGCCAATCATGCGCAATGATTGGTGAAATGCCTTGAAGGAAGTTACTACTCAGTTCCTCCTCTTGAGCCAACAGAGCAAACAAGACAGAGCAGATCATAGCTGAGTGTTGACAAGGGGTGCAGCCGCTCCTTTCATTTACAACCGTATTTATCACAAGTCAATTTACTGGTATATCTGACTGAAAGGCCTGTCCTACTGGCTGGGTGAGCTTGTGCAGATCTTGTAGGCAGGCTTTGCACAACTGTAAACTGCAAGAACCACCACAAAGCTAACGCTCTAGCAACAAGCCTTTGAATTATCTCTGCTGCTAACTAACTTGTGTTGCAACAACAGGATTTCTTCTGCTTACAACTAATTTCTCTTTCCTTTCAAACAACAAGTTGAGCAGAATCATAAAAAAACAACTGAGCAAATAATGGAAATAAGCTCTTTATGGAGGATTTGAGACTTGTCCTGTCAGGCAGAATCGTTCTCCACAGTGTAAACACTAATCAGCAGATCTATTTTACTGATCAGCAGTCTACTAAGCTCACTCGAATTCACTCGGCATATCTAGATGCAGTACATGTATTTCCTTTGTACATCGACTTTATTTTTAGAAAAAGGCCATTTACTTCTTATCACTGTCTTCAAATGCCAGACGGTGGTAGTAGTAACGGCTTTAGTTCAGTAATACAGGACTGACAAATGACGTACAACCCTCCACCAAACTGATAACTCTGGTTGAATAGGCATTCCCGTCTTACATGTAAATGAAACATGGTTTATAGTAATGGACTAGACATGGATCTAATGTATATGAATTTAACAGATTTAAAGAGTGTGTGAAAGACTTGACAAACCTTGCCGTCTACGTTAGTGTTCTTACCTTCCATGTAGACTGCTGCACGTGTGTATTTACGCAAGACATAACCATATTGTGCTTGAAACTGGTTACAAATGAACAACTGGGAGCTTTTCTCAACATACAGTACAAGATTCAAATCCCACTCGCACAGCATGGCAAGGAACAACCCCGATGATGCTTCTGATTTTAACACCTCATTCAAGAACTCTTCAGGAATACGTGGTATCACTGTAGCCTCAGTTATTCGTGTATAAGTGCTATCCTCAAGAACTCCCAGCTGAACAGCATCCATAAGGCACTGCATTAGCAGAGCCACTTCCTGATTGAGATGTGTTGTCAGGAACGCTCTGCATCTTCTCACTATTTCACAGTGAAATCCACCTGCCACATAAAAGAAACAAATGTGGAAAAGAATAAACTCCTGAAAGTATGTGTGAATAATAGTTATTTATGCACTATTTCTGATTAAGGTATTAGAATTCCTTTATTTCAGCATTATCAATGCAAGTCTTCATGATAATTAATAATTATTGCTGCAGCGAGAGGTATAATTTTGTGAGATTTCAGTAGTAAAATCAAATTCAGTAAGAATTTGGTAGAGAATCTTGTCTCAGTTAAAAGCGGATTACATGTAAGCAGCACCAGAAGACGGGCTGAGGTTTAAAATGATCAGCAAAGTCAAGAACTGTCAACAACATTATTTATAAATCGGAAAGACACATGAATACCAAGAAACTATAACAGACAACAGTGACAGAAAACAAACAGCCATCTAATACAGATACACTCCACACAACACCAACTAACACCTGTGTTGATTGTGCTCATCTGCACTTGCTAAAAGACAAGAAGATGTAGAGTTCAGCCATTCGTGGGCCACTGAAATGATGTAATGTATCTTGATGCAAAGCTTATTGGTGATGAGCTCCGTATAGGTCAGCCCAAGGCTTATATCATGCCAAGCGTAGTGGTTGACAGAACAATTAAAATAATTTTACATCAAATCTCCTACAAAATCAGCCAAAGCCTGTCAGTGACCTTTGATTTTGTCACTGTCAATTTCTACCAATACATGTACCTGGTGTGAGAAGAGCTAAACCTTGTGGTGAATTGATTCACGCTTGTTGAATAGATTCCAGAATGAATTCCATAACAATTGAACGGCCACGAAAGGATTCATTCAATGGATTCAACAGATTAATATCTTATTGAACAGGCCCAGTCTATTGCTTTGGAGCTGCTGTGTTAGATCAACGGAAGGGTGGTGGCCAGAAGCATTGATTTGGCAGTCATTATATTACATCACCAGTACATATGATTGTTGTGTACCTCTTAATACTATGCCGGACCAGTTGAGGTCTAGGCTCAAAGACTCAACTTGATCAAGTGCTTAACTAGCATCAACGCCACACGTGGTGAAATAATTTGATCAAGTGCTTTTCTCGGAAATGTCTGGCTTAACTAGCATCAACGCTACACGTGGTGAAATAACTTGATCAAGTGCTTTTCTCGGAAATGTCTGGCTTAACTAGCATCAACGCTACACGTGGTGAAATATTGTCGTTTAAAACGATTAGTCTGCCGCTCTGCTAACCCTTGTTCTGAGACCTGCTATGCAATGGACATCACCTCACCAAGACTGAGCATTTAGGGCGGTGAAGATAGGGTGTACGAACGACACAGACGACCAAGCATGATGTTTCACTACTACTGCTAACTAGTATACCCATTGAACAAGAGAGACAGACTAAGAGGACAGATTTAGACAACGTTTCGCCCATAGAGAAATAGACCTGATAAAGCTCTATGGGCGAAACGTTGTCTGAATCTGTCGTCTTAGTCTGTTTCTCTTGTTGAATGAGCTCTCCCCTACCTTTCTTTATACGTATATAACTAGTACACCAAGAGCCTAAACGAGAGATCTAAAAGGTCCGAGTCACGCAAGCATGTGATCGAACTTCCTGAGCAGGATACTTAGTAACCGATCACTGGCTAATACCAGCTCTTACACAAGCACAGAACATAGCTGCCCCGGCCGAAACTAAAATTACGCCACACGATAAACTGCTCTGTCGGTCTAGTGTGACGGTGTGAAATTAGGGCTACCTTGTAACGCTGTATCCGTGGGTTTACTCTCTGCTTGTCCGCAACTCAGTTCCCGTAACTTTTCGGACAACAGCCGTCCTACTTCTGTGCTGTTTTCCGACTTGAGAATCTCAAGAAACGCCACCAGCCTCACACCGTTGGAGAGGAGAAATGCAATAAGTAGTCGGTTTCTCACACGGCAATGGCGAAGACAGAGCCGAAACTGATCTGGTGTGATCAGTCCGTCGATGCGACATCGCTCAAGGATGGCTGGATCTGCGAAAGGGAGTTGCAGCAAGTCGTACCAGATATAGCGCACAGCTCTGTACCAAGCTGCATCTACTTCAATGTCAGGCCTATCCATAACTTCTACAAAAGGAAGTGGTACTGACTACCATTGACCATAGCCACAGCTCCAAGCTCCAACGTCGTTAATCCAAAGCTGCTCTAGGTCTACTGTGCTTAGCGAAGAACAGAAGAACTTGCCAGTCAGAAACCAGCTCCAGACAGTGTCCGAAACGAATCCACGTTTCAGCACCAAAAAATCAGATAATGGGGGGGGGGGGGGGGGGCGAGCCTTTAGCGGTACGT
>JAOWAW010152669.1:0-10049 GCA_028565695.1 Nicola tetela | reverse complement strand
CATCCACGGACTTTGTTTGAAACGCAATGCGCGGTGTACTTTCTGAAGTTTAATTTCATTCCAAGTTGCAAATAGAGTTGAAGGTTGCGATAGGGTATGACATATTTTTCTTTGTACCTGAGGTTTCATTAACTTTGCCGGTCCAACGATCGTTTTCGATCGTTTCAGAGAAGGGGCACTGTGCGCCTTAAAATCTCGTCACCACGGCACTGCACAGCCGCCATTTTTGCCGCACTTCTACTTTGATCGATGTTGAAAAGATTGTTGCAAAAAAAAGACTAGGTCACTGTAGAAAATGTTGCAGTTTTTGCACACTGAAGTTGCGACATGAAGTGGCGTGAGACCGTTCATAGACACTACTATTTAGATCTATGGTATGCTACCCTCGGTTTAGCCTCTTCAGTGCCTCTAGCCTAGCCCCAGTCTCGAGTGAGATTCGCATCTCTGGAGCCGTGTAATACCATTTCATAGACTTCGCTCGCACAGTCATTTCTCTAGTAAGTTGGCTCTGAACCATGCTGTCGTGTTTCTCTTCTACAAGTGCTGACTGTTGTGTTTTTTCTTTCATGCAGGTATTATAAAATTTCCTGTCCTTGACATCTGTTGAAAGTTGAGTTGACTGAGCTTCATCCTCAAGAAAAGTGAGTATTTACCATGCTTGATATAGTAAAATTTAATATATGAGGTGACAGCATGTACAGAGGGTCAAGCAAAGAAACATATACCGGTAATGTAATACCCACAGGAAATTGCAAGGATGCGAAAGGTGCGCTTGCTCTAATCAATGAGTGGGACGCTGACGGTGCCAAGGTAGGCAGCAATCCGGACAGTGACTTTTCATCAGACGTTGACGCCTTGTCTTCCGATGAAGAAGAGCTTCTAGACAAACTTTTGCATGGACAGGAGAGCATTAGCGGTTCCTCTAGCGCTGAGAACTGTAGCGGGTCGGTTTCTTCAGAGAGAGTTTTGTGCAACTTTTCTAACTCCGCTAAGCTTCATGTATGGTTTATTCTCTTCTCTGATCTATAACCTTTCAGAAATATATGGGTTTGTATGTACGAAAATGTATCCTTTCAAAGTTATGGCCCTTTGATGCACTTTTGGCCAATTTCGCAAAATTCGGAACTTCTGAGTGGACCACAAAAGGTTAAATTCGCAGAAAGCCATCATGGCTTATACAAGGACAAGGCTATGTAAGCCTACAAGTTGAAATTGTGGGAAAAGACTGTTGTGTACGTGTGGGTGTGCTAACATGTTTAGTAAAAGGACATTGGTATGTGAGAAGCTGACGCTTTGCCTCTTGTTTAAATTTAAATATGTGATTTAATTTCAGACTGAAGGGAGTGTAGTAAGTTATTGAAAGTAGCTGATGCATAAATTAATAGACTGGTGAAGTCTGACAGAGTGGTTTGGTAAAAGCTACTCTACGTCATTAGACGTAGGCCTACCCCCATACATCGTTTGAAGTAGATTTTGCTGGTACTGTGACATCCATTCCTTATCAACCTTCAATTGCTCTGGCGCAAGCGGATACGCGTTGTGCTCATTATGCAGCTCTTTAGGGTACTCAAGATCTACTTCCAGAACGAAGCCTATGTCTGAGTCTGCTGCTAGAGTGAGAGCCTCTTTGGCTTGGTCGGGAATTACCCACTCAAAATCACTTAGGATCGGAAGCGGCTGTGACATTGCACAAACATAAAGATTGTTCGCGTCGTAATACTGAAGCCACGTGTGCGGCTTGGTGTTATCGCAGCCGGCTACCTTTGGATTATTAGCCTGGGCAAAGCGCTTATTGACCACGCTAATACCACCGCGCAGACCTTCCTCGATAAACAAGTGCATGTCTACGTCGCTTAGCAGTTCTAATTTAACTCCGGTGTGCTTGAGAACGACATCCCATGATAAACCAGAGCTTGTGTAATAATGAGCTGGGTCTAGCTTGAACTGCTCAAGGCATAAGTTACGGAAATTCTCAAAAAAGCTGCAAGTAGGAGCACATCAGTCCGTAGATACAGATCATGATAATCTCCCAGAGTTTCACATTTAAAAGTGCCCCAGACTTTCTGCGTATGAGTGAAGTCTTCGTTTGTGATGTGCGCATTGGATAGCTTGCTGTAGAAAGACTCCTTGGAGGGTAAGGTTGTTTCATGTAAGCGATCCCAGTTATCCATGTATTCGTATGGGTAACTTAAACACCTTTCTGTTGAGGAAGAGAGCGCTTTTCAGAATCTCGTTCGTATTTGGTGGTGATTAGCATATCTTCTTCTCATGTCGCTTTGACCAACTTATCTAGACTAGAGCACAAGAACTGTACGCTGTCAATGAAGCGGAGTTAACTGAGGCTGAAAGAGATGTACTTTTCCGCGTTGTTGGGAATGCATGTGAGCTTACCTTCCGTCCGGGAAATGGCCTACATAATGAGATGAGGGTCGTACCCTCGCAAGTTGTGGAACACTACTGGGTTTGTAGTAGTCTTAGGGTTAAGTCTTAACTTGAAGTTGCAATCGTTGCGAGCTGCGCCTCTAAACTTTCCTGTTCAGTATGGCAGGGGTCACGCACAGCGTCGCAAATGGTACAGCTGGTTTGCTCTGCTGCTGCTTTTTTCTGATGTTTGGCCATGGACCCGATGAAGCTGTTAAGTTTTTTAAAAAGGCAAGTCTTATGCGCTTGGCCTCTGTGTCGGCCTGTGTTGAAGTCAAATACATCTCGCGCATCTCTGTAAGAGGCTCTCAACAGGAGTAAGCTGCACACGTGACAGACAGTTGTTGCTCTGTAGGCTTTCCAATCTTCAGGCTTCATGTTTAACTTTCTTTTCCTCTTTCTGCAAAACTTCTGGGAAGTGTTTGGCTGCATCGCGACCGCGGTAGAGAACGGGCACTTCGGTTTTCCCATCACAGCGCACTACAATATAGCTATAGCCACAAGCCATGTGATGTGAGTTTTTTTGCGAGTTGCTTTTAAATGTGTTGGGTCTTGTTCTGGTCCCTCTATTTTTGGTGTAATAGACTCAAAATCAGCGTAGATAACGTATGGCACTTTGACTTGCTTGTGGTAATTTTCAAAGTGCAATTTTGGTGCCCTCCCTTGGCAACTCAATAACTACTGCCGCTTGATAAATACTACGACAATCTTAGATGAGATGGATCCGGAAATTCTAAGAACGAAACGTTTCGGCGTGTAACGCCATCATCAGTCGTAGAACAAGAAGATCGAGGCTCAGAAGGATCCGAAGAACTGTGTCCAGTTCTTCAGTTCCATTCTTTCTTTCTCCTGCCCCTCGATCTTCTTGTTCTACGACTGATGATGGCGTTCCACGCTGAAACGTTTAGTTCTTAGACTCAAGTTTCCATCTCATCTAATTCTTCACCATTGAGTCTCTGAAAATAAATCTGTCTAACGCTTCAGGGTTATAATTGCCGACGCCTCCTCGATATGTAAGCGCAGGTTGCTCGTCTCATGTAGAATTATCTCGAAGGTAACCTTTGGTTGGCAGCCCGGATGTACCTGGGAGTAGTGCTCCCCCAAAACAGAAAAAGTTGCTCGTTGTTGCGCCAATGCTAAATGCTCTCTGGCACATTCGTGTAAGTATCGTGTTGTCAACCCCACGTACATCGCATTACACGATGTACACGTGCCCGGGTACACCGCATTGGATCGTTGGCAGATGCCCGGTGCTGGGCAGTTCTTGCTGAGACACTTCTTTCCGACAACCTCCTTTGTAAATTTAAACTCCCTGAGGGTGCAACCACGGTAGTTAACAAGACAAGCAGCGATGTTGTATTTTTCCAAAAGGCACCGCACATTATGGTTAAACTTGTCACTAAGAATGGTATTTTAAAGGTGAACTCTGGTTTGTTCCCCTCAGCGTTTCTCTTGTTCCGATTGTGTCTGCGAGGAGTGTTGGTGGCTTCAATCCATTGGTCAGGATATCCGTTAGCCCGTAGCTTAACAATAGCCTTACCGGTGGACTCTGTTCGGTGTTCGAGCGTTGAAAATCGTGCAGCGCGTTGAATCTCTTTATTGACAATAGCCTTTTTGATGGAGCTTGGGTGATGTTAATGGAAATGAAGCGTTCTGTTCTTATTAGCCGCTTTCACAAAGAGTTTTCTCTCGATCTCACCATTTTCCTTTATTCGAATCTTGGTGTAGAGGATAGGCAGAAACCCGTCATCATCCGCTAGTCCATCGCAAATTGTATTGTCGGATGTTTGGTATTGAGATAATTGATCATTGCGTGGCCATCCGTAATGCTGTCAACCACTGTACCCGTATCATCCACATAGCGGACGCAAACGATGGGTTTAGGTCTGGGTTCGTCATAGATGTATAATCGCTCAAACCTGTCTAGGCAGAGTATGGCAAGCGTTCCGCTGAGGCGGCTTCCCATGGCAAGACCTCTGATTTGTTTGACGTATTCGACGCCAACATATTCAAAGATGTTATTGCGAAGAAGTAGTTGGAGTAACTTCCACAGGTCCTGGATTTCAAGCTAAATGACGATGACAAAGCCTCTGTGATAGGTAGCTCCGGTGGGCTATCGTCCGAGAGTCCGTGATGCGCACACTTCGACGTGTCTATACCGAGGTAGTCTGGGGGAACTCTTGGTTCGAGATGTGCGAGTCCTGCAGTAATGTGGTCTCATTTCTCCCTTGATGTCCTCTTCTATTTCCTGCCATACTGGGTTGTAGATTCTGAACACTCAAAATGTCTATACTAGCAAGCGCCAGTGAACAAAATACAACCAAGTCTAAGACACACCTGAGCTTAATTATAAAGAGACTGGACAGGTGATTGCTGCAGAAGTATAGCAAGATCTGGCTCTTTGATTGCATGGTCGCTGTGGCCCCACTTCAGCGCCACTCACCATCGCGCATCTATCTTTCAGCGCCTCTCAACACCACGCTGTTCAGACCAAAAAATGTGCTCAGCACCGCACCACTCGATCAGACCTAAATCTGCTCAATACCGTGAACCTCAATGAAACACGACCCGCTGAAAAGATGCGATTTCTTTCACCAGCTACAAATACAGAAAGGACAAGAGCAAAGCTGATGGTAGGGTAACCAAGAGGTGCCTCAAAGACCAACTTAATTACGATCGACGCTGTACTAGAGGGAAACGCAGATCCGGATCCAGAGGAAATAGGAGAGCACACTCAATCATCTAAACAAAGCACTAATACAAAAAAATCGCTGCTAGACAAACTGGGCGTAGGACGGTAAAGAAGTGCGCGCAGCTGAATGACAGTGTTTTCGTCTTGAAGAACAGCTATGTTCCAGCGTGGGGACATCGGGATATGCCAATACTACATGTAGGCCGGTGTCGGCCATAATCTGCTGCAGTAAGAGCCTCATGATCAATTATCATCTCCATCGTCATCTCTCTTTGTGTCTGTCTTGTTTTGAATCTTCTGTTTCTTTGTGTTTGGAAACTGAAAGGATATTCTTGCGTGTACAAACCTTCCTCCAGGTGGTGCATACTGGGTAGAGCTACATTGGGTTGCGCGTTGTGTAAGATGCTCGGTGATGACATTAACGCAAAATGGATCGGAAGAATTGGGGTTTCCAAGCGTTGGGTGTTGCGCTACTGAGAAGCGCTGAAGGGTATAAGGCGCGGTAAAGAGGGGTGTAACCGGCGGCACAGGGATTGGTCGCACCTCCGGCGATTTCTAACTAGCGGGGGCACGCATTCCCTCTAGGTCTTGGCCAACCGCTCCGCGGAAAAGTGAATCGGCCCGCAAGGCCATGCAGTTGGTAGACCATTAATACTGTAGACATGTATAAACATATCTAAAACCACAACACAATGATAGCGCTGCATGTAGGCAGTGAAGTTCTCCATTAAGCACTTTCGGCAACGTAACTCTTCGATTCTGTCTGGAGTAATTGTAATTTTTTTCCCGTTTTCTTCTACCTACGGATTTTAAGCAGTTTCAATGCATGAAACCGTCGCTCTTTGCCTTGGATCTTGACTTCATTGCTGCATTTGGAGTTTTGAAAACACTACGTTGCTCCATAATGGTTATGCGCAGGAAAACTATATAATTATGAGTTGCGCGAAAATTCAAAAGTATACTATCAAATGGCAAGACCGACAAGGACGAGCGATAAAGAAAAAAATAAACTCATTTTTTTCAATACGGATAAGTTTGAAACTGCACATGGGGCTTCCTGAAGACTCAATCGATGAAAAATGCATTTCCATGCGGAGGCATGGATTTATTTGTTTCTCCTGAACTGAGATGCAGCTCTGACAAGCCTTGACATCACAACTGCAGGAGAGAGCGTGCGAACTGTGCGAAACACTTCACTTGTTCCTGACAGCATCTTTCTCACTGAAGTAATCTTGGCTTTATGACAAAACCCGATGACACCTGGCGCCATAGACTCGCGCCTCTATTACTTTTCGATCAACCACACATTTATCACTCATACAGTCACTTTCCCAAGCCGCCTAGTCTCCAAAAATACCTAGATTACTCCGACCTGATAAAGACCTGGGGACACAGATTGAAACGTTGTGAAATAAAGTTTCGAACTGAGGTGGTACTGGTGTCAGTGCCATGCTCTGCAGTTATTGTCCCAGGATAAGTCTGAGCTTGATTAAATTCCGTTATTCTAAGGTTCAACAAAAAAAGAACACTTGAATTACTGCCCAATGATTTAATAAAAGCGATTTCTCAAAACTATTTCACGCTAACTTCATTTTGCAGATCTTCACAAAGTGCAGCAGCATTTGGCGCATCTGTTAGCCAGTCCAAATAGTCTTCACCAAACTCCTCTGTTAAGCGATTCTGTAAAAGACGAGCCTGCTCAAGGGCTTCTGACAACTGTTGTGTTCGCCTCAGATAGTCAATGAAATAAGACTGATACTTTAACACAAGGAAACATTTTTCTTGCATTATAGCTGCTTCCACAAGGAACAGGCAAAACCATTTGACGATTTCGAACTTCCCTTTGCTTGTGTATATCTGTCGTAACGAATCCGCAAGGCTGTGAAACATGACTTGTATTATCCCCATACCGGTATCATAGTCTGCAGTGAACTCTGAATAGCGCAGAAATGTTAAATATCTCCAACAGGAAAGTGCACTTCTTAGGGCTTGCGAAAGTTCCTGTTGCCGAAGATACAGCTGAGTTTGGCAGAAAGTTTTGTAAACAAATTCCGCATCAGAGCCCTGGGAAATAGCCTTGATGTTTATAATAAGTTCCTGAATGATGTCATCATAAGTAGGAGATTGCTTACATTTTCTGAGAGTTTCTATTTCATAGCAAACTTCCTGGTATCTTTGCGCACCAAGTAGAGCGCATATGTGTGTTATAAACTTTGAGCAATGAATCAAATGTTTGGAATAAACATTGTAAACGTTTGGCAAGCAGTGTGTGTGAGCCTCCAAAGAAAGAAGACAAAAGTGAAGTGATTTTTCTGCGTCAAAAGTGCTATAGAAAGTGAGTACTCCCCTAAAATAGAGAATGTCACTTGCTTCCATGTAGTGCTCGATCATTTCGTAAGTTGGCAAGTGTTTCGTTAGGTCTGGCTGGTATTCCGTTGGATGGCGTTTTCTGAGCCAATTGCAATGACTTCTTTCAAAGAACGGATGCAGCAGTTCAGTAAACTCTTTTCCCAACGAGGGGTGGAAAACCTCCCAAGTGTACATAAAGATTTGTGCCAAGTAATCATACCAAGACTTTTTCCAGCTAGCAGCATTTTGTGGTGTTTGTATAACTTCGCTATCAGCTAATTGGCCCGGACAGAGGTCAGAAAATGATTTGTGAATGGAACAAACAATCACACCAAGCGCCTTTCCCGGCTTTAGCGATTGATACCAGATGAAGGCCTCAAGCAAAGAGGCATACTCAAAAAGCTTAAAAACCTCCAAAATAACATTCATATTGGCAACAGTTCCCTCAGCAGCAAATGCAAAATTCGAGGCATCCAACAGAAGCTTCTGCATTTCTTGCAGTACCTCAATGAGCAACAACTTTTGTTTCTCTATTGTCAGGTCAAATTCACCATTTGCAGCTGCTGCATCCCGGTCTCTAAGTCGAAAGTGTAGTAACACAGACCAGCAGACTAAGTTTGGCTTTAGCTGTTGAAAGTGAATAATGTTAAACTTAAAGGTTTCCCTCATCTGGCGAATCTGTACAAGCTCATTTTTCATACTATTCATATCTGGCTCTGTCAGTAACCTTGGACATGTCTTGGAAGCTTCTTTAAGGTAGCACTTTCTTTCCTCCTGTCCTTTATTACACTCCTTCATCATTGCCAACAGGCAATGCAAATGGTAATCCTGTGAGGCAGGGAATCTCCCTAAAGCAATGAAATTAGTTATCAAATGTTCACTGATTTCAATATTTGCACTTCCTCGCGCTCTTCCAGAAAAAGTCCAAACAACATCTTTGTTGTGCACCAATATCATCTCTGCAAGTTTCTCTCGACTAAGGGGGAAGGTCATATAAAGATTAAACCAATCCCATTTCCTTGAATCGCTTATACTAGCAGCACTTGAGTAGTCAAATAGACAAGACGAAATCATAGACTGTACAGTAGAAATGAGCAGAGCCCTGGAGTCGCCTGTCCTTGTCGCCATACCAACCTGCTGGAACGTTTTGGTTTCAAGAAGATCAGCGAGAACTTTGTAAACGCAGTAATGGCATCCTCTCTCTTTAGATAAAGGCGTGCTGTCTAGAAAAGACTCTGTAGCCCTAACAAGATATGCCATACTGCTTGAGAGAGTTTGCCACATAAGATAGCCCTGGAAATTGTTGCAAAGGCTTTCCGCCACCAGTTTAATTCGACCATCTTTGCATGGCAGCTCCCACAAAAAGGAAAGAAGTTCACAAAAGAAAAAACGCTTTTCGGACAACATCATTCTCACGCCCTTCACCATCAGACCATGGATGTGTACATGAAGCTGGAGAGTTCCTTGGCCACGGATGTGTGACTGAGTATTCCGTGTAGACCATGACCTCATTATCAAACCTAATTCTTCAAGTGTTTCTCGGCATGAAACCAACACCTTCCCACCTTCACATGAAAACAGCCAGTCAACTATTTTCCATATTTCTCCAAATAAGTTACAAAGTACCTCATCAGTCCAAACAGATGGCCCCGGAAATAAATGTGTTCTTTCACTTATCACTGCTTGCCAGGGAATTTCTTCACTTGTGAATAACGCAATTTTTGCCAATAAGAACATGGGAAGAGGGCGTTTTTGAAGAAACTGTTGAGCGATTTGTAAAACTCCACTTAATCCTCGCACATGGTGGTGATCTCCAAACTCTTTCTCAACTTTTTCTCAGTCTAGAAATGAAATATTTTCATGAATAGAACCACGAACGTCAGCGTCCCTGTCCTGCTTTGAACTAGCCGCTTGAACGGAAGAAAATGTACTAACACAAAGTGGCAGATTACCCAAGACAAGTTGCGCCATCTCGGTGGCCTGAACCAATTCTGACCCCCTCAATTTCGACTTTGTCTTCCGTTTTATCAACTCTCTGCTTTCTGACACCGAGAATGGGTGAAGTGTGACGACGAGCAGTGTCGTCAAATGTCGATGCAAAATCTCTTTGACTGCTGTGCTTCGTGTGGTAAGAACAAAGCAATGAGGACTTCTCAGCAACATTTCCAAAACAGTCAAGGCTGTCGATGACGAAACGTCGTCCATGACATAGAGCCAAAGATTGCCAATCTTACTGGAAGATCTGGCATTGTTGTTGTCAGCCGCATACGCATTCGCAAACTCTTTGAAAGGTCTTCCTCTGCTCTTATCTTCGTTCAGGTCGGTAGAAAGTTTTTCTGAACCCAAAGTAAAATTCCTCTCGAGTTCCTCTTTACTTGAACAGCATAACCATTTTTGTTTCGGATAAGCCTCTCTAAGGTCAAGAATTATCTTGTCTGCCAAAAAACTTTTACCAATGCCGGCACAGCCAAACAGAAGAATGACAGTACTTTGATATGCCTTTGATGTCATATGTGATATAAGACCTTCTTTGATTAAGGTAATTTCTGCTTTCCTTCCTACAAAGTCCGCAACTCTTGGACGAAGA
>JAOWAW010152647.1:0-10050 GCA_028565695.1 Nicola tetela | reverse complement strand
GACGTAAAGAAACAGTAGAAAGGCTGTAAACGAAGAACGCCGGTTTTGTATGGGTGACACACATTAATGTACCTGAGCCACCAGTGTCGTGTCAAACCCCGCTAGCTCAGTCGGAAGAGCTCCGCACTAGATCTGCGGTGGTCCCTGGTTCGATTCCCGGTCAGGGAAATGGCCTGAATTTTTCGTCTTTGCCTGTGTCAGGCGACTTCTCAAAATTTAATGTTTACTTTTCTTCTCCGTATCTCTTAATATTTATCACGGTTTATTCTTGTCTGTTATAAATAGATAAATAAATAAATAAATAAATATATATATATATCTGAAAGAATAAATTCTCCAGGCTCACAAAAAAAGTGCTCGACACCTCTGCAGGGCAAGGGGAGAGCTTCTAACATAAAAGTATCAAGTCACACGAAGGCCAAGGTATGAGTTACGTCTTGCATTGTTCCATAGTGTTCCTTTGCGCAACCAGAGGGAGCATTCTCCTCTGGTTTCGCAAAGGAACACTACGGAACAACCAAGACGTAACTCATACCTTGGCCTCCGTGTGACTTGATACTCAGTTATATATACATGTATATATATATATTCATGTATATGGAAAGATTGTTGGTCAAGGCAAACGCACATAAAACAGACGAGAATAAGCTTACACCTGTATTCAAAGGCATGGCTTTACTCAAAGCTTTTCGTCCAGTACATCATCGGGAGTTACACTGGGTGGACTGTCTAAACTTCGTAATGGAACAAGATTTTAACAACTTAGGGTGGTAAGACTACGCACAAAACAATGTAAATCAGACAAAAAGACACCCTCAATGACCTTGCTGCTAAACTTTGCACCAACAAATCATACTAAAGACAAATTGCAAACATGCTCTTTTTGACAACACAGTTGAGGCAACCTGGCACAAATGAACAACACCTCCAAGATGTCCAGATACTGTTAGGGCCAAGCTTTTGTAAGGATCCTGAAGCTTTTACTGATGTTGTGATGGATACACTCTGGGCTATCCTCCAGGTGTCTTGTAACTGTGGAGTCACTCTTGGATTTGTGTAGATCAGGAAGGGACTTTTACAATTTCGCCGGAAGATGTTTTATTCTCTCGGCCGAGTGCTGAGGCGTCTTACCGACGTACGTCTGCTCACAGCAGCACGCAAATTCATAGACAACAGAACTTAAGAAGGTTATCGGTCAGAGATCTTTTGCTCAGCCAGAGAATGCCCTATTGGTGGTGAAGATGATGTGTGCTTTGGTATGTGGAAAACTTTTTGAGATGGTCTGCTGGATTTCTTTGCGAAAGAGTTCACTATGATGACCGATCCACGGTAAATGAATTGAAACGTACTTAATCTCAGTGGCCGCTGACGAACCATTGACCTCTGACGTCACCGGCATCTGCTTAGCGGAATTGTGTAGTGTCTGCTTGATGAGGCGGTCAACCAAGTGCGCTGGATATCCATTCTCTTGAAAGATGGACTTGATCTTGGTGATCTCATCCCCTAGAGCATCCGGAGAACAAATCCTTACACCTCTCGAGGTCAATGCCTTGACTAATCCTACTTTTGGTTGCGGGTTGGCACAAATGAATCCCAATGAGTGTATAATCCCATGAACGTTAGTTTGCAATAAATCGGGCGGAAAAGTTGTTTCTCAGTTCTATGTGAGAACATCCATAACCGGCAGTTTATTGTTATTCTCAGCTTCCATCATGAACCTAAGAGACAGGTGTAGGTTGTTTAAAATCATGAAGAACTAACCACAATGTTGCTTCGCTGTGAAAATGGCAAATGTGTCATCAACAGAACGATTGTAGAACGGTGGCCAGAGGTGTTCTTCCACCAAAGCTTCACAATGACCCACAAAAATATTGCAAGGACTGGGCCCAAAGGTGAGCCCATGGTCACGCCATCCACTGTCTATACATGGTTCCATCAAAACTAAATTCAACTTCAGTTGTTGCTTTCCATAACATCTTCCATAGAAGATTCACTGGAATTGATGGTTTAGCCGGGAAGATTCTCATCACGGCAAAGCATGTCCAAGTAATTATTGATTGTCATTGCCAACAGAATGTTGGTGAACAAGCTAGTCACATCAAATGAACACATGAACATGTCTTCGGTATCCATTTCAACTGAAAACCTCTCAATGTTCTTACAAAACTTGAAGGTGTCTCGTATTGGTATGTCCAGCGTACTTCTCAACAACCGGCTTCAAGATTTCCGTCAACCATTTAGCCATTTCGTGTTGAGGCGCATTAACCATTGATAAAATAGGTCGCAGAGGCACTCCTTGCTTATGTATTTTGGGAGCACCATACATGTGGGGTTTACATGCTCCACTTGAACTGGTCTGATTCTCTGATAATTGTCCCTAGTGATGTGGCCTGCTTTAAATGCTCTGAGAAGGAATGTTTGCAGTGCTCTCTCCTGATGTAATGTGTTGTCATTTGTTTCAGCATTACCAATACGCTGGAATTTATTTTCTTGGGAGAGGAGAAAGTTCATCTTCTGCAAATAATCATTTCTGTCTAGGATCACTATTCCGTTTCCCTTGTCGGGCCTAGTAATTACAATGTCCTTATAATTCTCGAGTTCCTCGATTGCTCTAAGGTGCACACTGTTTAGCGGAAAACCTGTCCTATCCACTTTTGCGTTCGCGTACCTTTCTGCTACACAGGCTGACGTCGTCCTGCATTCCTTCCAGTGGTCAACCATCGTTGAAATTGTCTCCAATTATCGCCAGCACAACTCAAATTCAACTTCAACAGCTTTGTGCGAAAGATGCGGAGGTATTCCGAAGTTCAATCCTCTGCACAACACGCTCATTTCCGTTTCAGTGAGTTCGATCCCTGCCAGGTTTACGATCGTTGAATGGCGCAGAACGCCTTGTCCTACCTGTATTCTACCCATTATTACTCGAGGCCGATTGTCAGAAACATGACATGGTGGACCTTCCTGTACAATAGTTTAACATGTCCTTTTGTATTTATATTAAATTTTATATCCGGTATTTGTACGACAAATATTTTGTGGTTGTAAGCGCATGGGCCAGTGGGTGAGATCTTGATCCTGCTGTCGTTCGACTGGAAGAGTGTTCTAGTGAAGGGAAAAGCGTCCATTCTTTTTCTTTTTCTTTTAACTGTGTTGTGACTGGCGTGTTCTGTTTGGAACAAGGGGTTTCTAACATATGGTGGCAGCGAATCGGATACCAAAAAAAAAACCCATGGCTTACTCTAAACTGTCTTTGCCAGATTTGCAAAATCTGTGCGACGAGCGTGGTATAGATGCCAGCGGTCCGAGAAGAGACCTCATAAGGCATTTGGAAGCTGATGACGAAAGGCAGGAGACGCCTGTCCGTAGCAGTGATATCGATAATCACGAACCACAGGGTGGCCCTAGCGGGACGGGAGAGTCCCAGGGAGCACAAAGGACGGGAAAGTCCTAGGGAACCCTACAGCTGCAAATCAAGCTCCCGAAGCTCCAGCTGCAGTTGGAGAGAGAAAGAGAGCAGCAGCGGAAGAAAGGAGTCGTCGTGCGGAGGAAAGACAAAAAAAATACATTTTTTTGAAAGATTAGATAGAGTTGGGGGTGGTTCCAGCGGCGAGCGTGGACCAAAACTACCAACCTTCGACGAAGACAGAGACGACATTGACGATTTTCTAGATCAGTTTGAGGCCATTGCCAACGACCATGGCTAGCAGGATCACAACCGCGTAAGGAAATTAAACTACGTCCACAGCTGACTGGACGAGCGAGAGCGGCCGTCAACCAGCTCAGCAGGGCAGATGCTGGTAATTACCAAACGGTTAAAGAGACGATTTTGGGAGCGTACGACGTATGTGCAGACACTTACCTTCGAAGATTTCGAGACACAGTGAAGAGAGACGGGGAAGTCTACGTGCAAATGGAGATTAGACAGCAAAATCTTCTTGAGAAACGGTTAAAAGCAGAAAATGTCCGCAATGTCGAAGAGCTGAAGCGGCCAATCTGCTGCGAGCAACTGCGTCGCTCAGTATCACCGGACGTGGAGATTTTCTTCAGAGAGAAGAGCATGAAGGATCCCCGTGAGCTTGCAAGGCAGGCTGACCTATACCTCTCGGCCAGGAAGCGTGACTTGGCGAGTGACGTCAACCCTCGGCGCGGCGGACGTGATTTTTCGTCGAGTACTGGTAATGATGGTAACCCAGCCACATGTAGCAGAGACGGGAAAGGCATGAGTTCGACTTTGTATGTATATCGCAATGACAGCTCAGTTGAGCATTCATCTCAGCATCAACGTCGACGAGATCGACTGAGATAGCTGAGGTCGCGGACCAGACAAGACGAGGAATGAATTGTGTTTCATCCGCGACAAGCCAGGCCATCTTGCTGCACAATGCCCAAAGAAGAAGAGAAGTGGAGCATTCTTTGTTTGCAAAGTGGTCGCACACGAGGATGACACTGAGGCAAATTAAGAGTTTTCTGCACAACAAGGCGAAGCAGAGATCTCTGGGAGTCCTGTTCAAGAAGGTCAAACTTCATCAGGGATTTGCGGAGTTAGTGAAGATTTGTTCAACCACTACTATTGTGACGCAACGGTTGATGGGAAAGAAGTTCAAGAGACACAGGGTGTACATTGTCGTTGATATGATGAAATGTCATGGACCCAAGTCGACTTGTCATTGGAGAGAATGCTACGATGCTTACTGCCTATGGAGATGAGAAAGCTATTGACGTCACTGTAGTTCATGTTGTGTCGGGATGTGGATATTCATGTTGATGCATTTGTAAGGATCGGCGTGGTTAATGCTCTTCCCTTTGACATGCTGCTTGGGAACGACCTCACTCATGCAACAGCACTAACAAGCCTGGAACTAGTGGTGACACGCCAGCAGGCAAAGAGGGACACCGAACGCAAGGAGGTAGAACAGGAAGCTCGCAGGCGGACTGGCGTGCAGTCGAAGGGACTAGAAGATGTGGAAGAACCCACAATAAGGAGTCAAATTGGTGCCCATTTGAAAGCGAGGCAGATACATGTATGTACACTGACCCAGTGGATAGAATGCCACCTGCTGTGATGTCAGACGTCAGACATGAGGGGCAGGATGGTGCAGCGCGACACGTCGTTGGGCCAACCTTGGGTGACTGTTGTGACGATCCAAGCGTCATGAAGATATTACAGGCAGAAGACCCGACGTTGGAGAAAGTTCGGAATGCTGTCGTCCCTGAGCAGGAATCCCTTGACGGCTGTGTTGGTTTCTTTTATAGGGACGGCCTTTTATACTGTGTTTGTCAGAGCATTAAGCGGGAAGGGGTGGACGAGCCTGTGGAGCAGTTTGCATTGCAGAGGTGCTTAAGACCGGAAGTATTGCAGGTTGTGCACAATCTCCTGATCGCCAGTCACCTCAAAGTGCGGAAGATACATGAGCACATGCTACGATGCTATTACTGGTCCAACGTCTTTGGTGATGTGGCGTGATATGTGCAGAGCTGTGAGAATTGTCAATGAGCCAACACGACACGTCTCAGTTGTGCACCATTATGGTCAGTTCCTATCATGTCAGAGCCTTTCAGCTGTTTAGCAATTGATCTGGTGGGGCTGCTTACAAGAACAAAACGAGGGAACAAGTACATCCTCAGTGTGGGGGATTATGCAACACGATACCCTGAGGCCAAAGCTTTGCCCAATATGGAAGCAGAAACAGTTGCTGATGCATTACTAGAAGTTTATGCTCAACACAGCATGTCGAAGGAGATCCTTTCTGACCAAGGAACCAACTTCATGTCTGAGGTAATTCAGCAGTTGTGGGCCAAGCTTGGTATTCAGCGAATAAGGACAACCCCCCACCATCCACAAGGCAATGGCCTGGTCAAGCGGCTGAATGGCACCATCAAGGCAATGATCCGGCGCAGCTGTGGGGACAAAATGGTGAATACTTGGGATGAGAAGCTTCACTGCCTCTTGTTTGCTTATCAAGAGGTCTTGCAGCAGTCGACGGGTTACTCGCTGTTTGAGCTCCTGTATGCTTACCTGGTACATGAGCCGCTGAACATCATTCAGTACTAGCTGAGTAGCCTAGGAGATGCCGAGATTGAGTTGATCCCTGAGTATGTCCAGAGAGTGCTGAACAGAATGGAGGAAGTGACAGAGGTTGTACGAGAGAATTTGACTCAAGCTCAGCCCGTGCAGAAGACATGGTTTGACAAGAAAGCACATTTGAGAAGCTATAAGCCTGACTGAGAAGTGTTGGTGTTGCTGCTGTCAAGTATCAGTAAGCTGAAGGCACAGTGGAAAGGTCTGTATAAGATTGCTGAGAAGCTGAGCGACACCAGCTACAGGGTTATTGTTCCTACAGGTTGTTGCAGCCAGAAGGTGTACCACATCAACCTTCTTCGGCTGTGGCACAGACGTAAAAATTTGGTGCTTCTAGCTGGTGCGCATGCTACTTCAGAGGATTTGCCTGCAGATGATGACAATGACAACATGTTTCTTGAGGTGGAGTTTGACAGCAATGTTAACCCCCCAATGTCTACCTCAAGGACACAGACATGGAGAGATGTACCCATCAAACAAAGCCAGACGCATGAGCAGCACATGAAAATGGAGGCGCTACTTGAAGAGTGTGATGGAGTCTTCTCAGATTTACTGGGGCACACCAATTTAACCGTCCATGATGTGGATACCAGTGATGCATCTCCCGTCCACAGCAGGCCATATTGTCTCCCACAAACCACGTGCATGATGGTGAAGGAAGAGTTGGAGAAGATGCAGGATTCAGGAATTATTGAATGGAGCAACAGCCCCTGGGTGACCCTGATTGTCTTGATGCCAAAGAAGGATGGGTCTGTTCGCATGTGCGTTGATTACCACAAGCTGGACGCTGCGACAACCATTGATCCTTATCTGATGCCGCGCATTGATGACCTCCTGGAAGAAGTCGGTGATGCCGAGTATATCTCAGCATTGGATTTGATGCACGGGTACTGACAGGTGCCACTGAGCGAACGTGCCAGCACAAGGTCAGCATTCTCTTCTGCATTCGGTCACTTCGAATTTAAGGTGATGCCCTTTGGCATGGTCAATGCCGAAGCCACTTTCCAAAGGATGGTGGACAGCCTACTTATTGGAAAAGAGGACCACGCAAAAGGATATATGGATGATGTAATCATCCACTCAAGAACCTGGAAAGAGCATCTGCAAGATCTCCGTGGAGTATTACAAAGCCTACATGAAGCAAAGTTGATGGCAAAGCCAATCAAGTGCGCAATCGGTAAACGAGAGGCAGTATATCTTGGTCATGTGGTTGGAAAGCGGAAGATGAAACCAGGACCTGACAAGGTTGCAGCCATTGAGAACTTCCCATGTCCTGTAACAAAGAAGGATGTGCGCAGTTTCCTTGGTCTAGCGGGTTATTTCTGTCGTTTTGTGTCCCAGTTTTCGACAATTGCACAGCTGCTCACAGACAAGACCAAGAAGCACGCTCCGCATGACGTCTGGTGTGGAACACTGATTGCGAGGAAGCGTTTTCAATGCTGAAGCATGTTCTGACATCATTGCTGGTACTGCAGTGTCCGGACTATTCCAAACCATTTGTGTTGGAGATAGATGCTTCTAACCATGGAATCAGAGGCGTTTTGTTGCAGCCAGATGAGGAGGGTGAGCTGTTACCCATTGTGTACATCAGCTGGAAGCTACTTGATAGGGAGACTAAGTACCCAATTGTTGAGAAAGAGTGCCTCGCTTTGGTGTGGTCAGCTGACCAGCTACGCACCTATCTTTATGGCAGGCATTTCACTGTACAGGTCGTCACCCGTTAGTACGACCTTCATTAGTACGTAAACCCCGTTTGTACATAACATTTGTCATTTCCCGATTGATGCCCATTGCCGGAAATGTATGCTCTGCTCCTCTGATAAAACGTAATTTTATTACAACGTAATTTTCGTTAGTACACAATGAACAGCGATTACAAACAGGTTACTTTTCTGTGAAACTTCCCTCGCTATAACGTAAAGGTAGTGGAAACTCAGGACCTACAGTACGAAACATCGATTGCACACTTGCGTCGAGCGCGAGCGAACTGCGCGAGCGCCCTTTGCATGACCGTATCGCGTAGCTATAGCCCGCGTAGGCCTACATGTAGGCATACAGTGTACAATGTACAATGTTCCACACAACTTGAAACAATGTTGCGATTTCAGCGCCCGCAGGTCCGCAACTTCCCAGTTCAGTTGTTCGTCCAGACAGTGCAGTCTCTAACCTACACGCTGACACAAGCTGTAGATCTCAGTGGTCATTTCGCTTCTAGATCTTCGACGTCAACACCATGTCTAGTGAGAAGAAGCAGGTGCGTCGTCCTTTGTCTTTAAAAGACAAAGTAGCTATCATTAAAGAGCATGAACGCGGAACTTCTGTCAAAGAGTTAGCTACACAGAGCGAATGACCGGCCTCTGTCTTCGATTTACACTCTTCTGAAGCAGAAAGAGCAACTTCTGTCCGCTATTGAGCGCAGCGGCAGCTTGAACAAGCAACGTTTACGAGAGTCGCGTTGGCCGGATTTAGACCGAGCGCTGCCGGCTTGGTTCCGGGACGTCAGGAGCATAAGCCCTCCTATTCTGGTCACGGACAGCATGTTGCAGGAGAAGGCTGCTCAGCTTGCGAAGGCCTTGGATCTGAGCGATTTCAAGTCTAGCAACGCGTTTATCCACCGTTTCAAACTCCGTCAATCAGTCGAAGCTCATCTAAAAAATTAAAAATTCCCTCAGTAGTACATAAAATATATTGGGACCCTCATTAGGAAGTAATTTCATTAGTACAGAAACCTCATTAGTAAGTAATTTTTCTCAGTTCCCAAGCATTACGTACTAACGAGGGAACACTGTATTGGCAGATCATCGCCCCCTGGCGTTCCTGCATTCATGCAAAGACCGCAATGTGCGTTTATTAGGTTGAAGTCTGGTGCTCGGCCTATATTTGCCCGAGCCTAACTTAACGTGTAACAATTTCATTATTTCATACTTTTAAGCATGTAATAATGACATTATTTCATGTTTATATATGTTGGCCCCTATAGCGGGGCAAGCCCCTATAGCAGACAATCACCCTATAGAGTGCAATTTGGCCAAATATAGTAATTTGTAAGGTCGAAGTTCGGAACAAGCCTCATCGTTGTTTATTCTTATCTGTGTGCGCGTTTGGGCTGAGGCATCTGGGCCCAACACCAAACTTGGGCTCCAAGTTCAAACAACAGATGCATGTCATGTACATGTGTGTAGCAGTCTACACTGAGAAAAAGAACGCAGCCTGATCAGGTTGGTAATCTTCCAAGCATTGGTCACATCGTGCAAACAGCAAGGAAAAAGACGGAAGCAATGGGTACAGTCAAGAACATAAAAAGAAAGCAGTACCGTGACTGGCAGGTTGAAAATCGATCAGACTATCAGAGCTGAGCCGATAGCCAAATGCGTTTCATCGAGGGCGGCGATATGGATGTGATCGATTCCTGACAGTGACGTTACGCGATAATGAAGTCAGGAAATTCTTCCTGCTCTCTGGAACTGGCTTCTCGTGCCAGGATATTTCGTTTTCCTTCTCCGTCGTGCCTTTCGTTTGCACGGCTGGACTGGAGGTCTCTTGAATGTCAACCAGCACCTCCCACTGTTTCAGCGTCTCCGCGAAAACCTTCCCTTGTATACGGAAACCTTGTATCAAACTTTGACACTTTGCAGTGACAAAACTTCTTTGTATACGGAAACCTTGTATCAAACTTTGACCTTGCAAATTACTATATTTGGCCTAATTGCGCTCTATAGGGCGATTGTCCGCTATAGGGGCTTGCCCCGCTATAGGGGCCAACATATATAGTAGGAGTAGTGGCTTTTATTTAAAGTAGGTGACTCAACAGACACATGGTAGTCTACTCAAGGAGAACCTACTATAGCTAGATGGCAATAGATAGGAAGTATAGGAGAAAGATAGAGGACTATGGAGAGAGAGAGAGAGAGAGAGAGAGAGAGAGAGAGAGAGAGAGAGAGAGAGAGAGAGAGAGAGACATATATAAATAG
>JAOWAW010152613.1:0-10051 GCA_028565695.1 Nicola tetela | reverse complement strand
TAGTGATAGAAGCGAAATGCGAGTTCTCGCCGTCCACCCACGCATTGCTCCGCCATATTTTCCCGTGTTGCGCAAGGCGCTCTTCTGTCGGTCAAAGCCTCTACATTCTGCAGGTCATCTTGTAGCCGCCCACCCGCCCTCTATGGTAAAGTTGCTTAACTCAGTTATCTGCCCAAGGTGATCCGGTCATCACAAACGGTTTTTTCCTGCCATGACTGTGTCTATCAGCACAGGAGGTTTTTTCCCGTCAGTCCTCGTGCTGTAAATGAATCTGGTAGCCAGGTCACCTTTTGAATGGGCAAGACGGTAAAATTGAAAATGGTCTTTACATTCTTTTCTTGCCTTGATGACTAAACGTTGGTACTAATTTTGTACTTTTTGTCTCTTCTCTGTACGTGGCATGGGAACCTGTCTCAGACATATAGTTATATGGTTTAACTCCACTGGTATCCTAATATAGATGGTGCAGCATGTGCATTGGCTAGCACCCTACCCGCAATGTTGTGAGGCGAGAAAAGAAAGAACTCGTGTTAAATCATGAAGATTTTTCCGCTGACAAGCCTCTACGCATGACATGGAAGGGAAAGTTTACATACCATGGAGGAAACCAAGTGTGGTGTTCACAATGACTATCCGTGAAAGTGAAATGGTTGAAGCCTATAAAAATGTTTCCCAAAACTGTTATGAGAAAAGTCGGGTGAGCAGTGTCCTCCTTCACAGCGGCTTCATTTCAAGTTATCTTTATATGCAAGTTTGAAGAGAAAAGATATTTTGGTGAAGAAGAGCTTCATAGAACAAGATAGGAATGAGAGAAGACCTATTAAGTTAGGTGTTATACAGAGTTTTGATAAGTTTTCATTTTGATTGGGACCCGTTAGAGTAAGACTTTTGAGATTTGGGTGATATTGGGCTTCTGTGTTTTAAAGTGTTTTTTGTTTGCGTGTTGCCAGGATGGTGGGACTGCCCTAATGGTTGGCTCTCAAAATGGACATCCAGAAGTGTGTTCACTTTTATTATCAGCTGGAGCATTAGTGGACACAGCAAAAAACGTGAGCAAATTTCCTTTTTGTATAGAATGTAATTCCATTGAAAGAATCGACTATTGGTGTATTTTAGGTTTGTTTTCCGTGGAGGTGTATTTTAAAAGAATTTATTTTGTTTTGGAAAGGTAAACGAGAAATGGGGTGAGTTGGGAAAGTCTGAGCAAGTGAACATATGAGAGAAGATCCACAGGCGAATATTCAATGGTTGGGATGTATGTTCTCAATGAAAGTATGATTGCAAAATTCCAGCCGGACACTCTTGAATGACATCGAAGAAGATAAATGAGAAATTTAGAAACGGCCATTGAGTACTCCTACCGTATTTGAATTTCGTCAATACATGAAGGAACTTGTGTAAAATCATGAAGATTATTCCACTGACAAGCCTCTACGAATCACATGGAAGGAAAAGTTTACATACTATGGAGGAAATGAAGTATGGTGTGTAGAAAGACTGCCCAAAAAAGTGAAATGGTTGTAGGCTATAAAAGTGTTTCCCAAAACTTTTATGAGAAAAGTCAGATGAGCAGTGTCCTCCTTCACAGCGGCTTCATTTCAAATTATCTTTATATCCAAGTTTGAAGAGAAAAGATATTTTGGTGAAGAAGAGCTTCATAGAACAAGTTAGGAATGAGAGAAGACCTATTAGGTTAGGTGTTCATACAAAGTTTTGAAAAGTTTTCATTTTGATTGGGACCTGTTAGAGTAAGACTTTTCAGATTTGGGTGATATTTGCATGCTGAGTTTTAAAGTATTTGGTGTTTGCATGTTGTCAGGGTGATTTTACTGCCCTAATGTTTTTCTCTCAAAATGGACATCCAGAAGTATGTTGACTTTTAATATCAGATGGAGCATCAGTGGACGCAGCAGCGAATGTGAACAAATTTCCTTTAGTGTAGAATGTAATTTCATTGAAGGAATCTATAATTGGTGTATTTTAGGTTTGTTATCCGTGAAGGTGTATTCTAAAAGAGGTTTTTTCGGCAAGATAAACGAGAAATGTGGTGAGTTGGAAAAGTCTCAGCAAGTGACCATGTCAGGGGAAAAACAGGCAAATATTCAATGGTTGGGATGTGTGCTCTCCATGAAAGGATTATGGCAAAATTCCAGCAGGACACTCTTGAATGACATCGAAGAACATAAGCGAGATATTTAGAAACAGCCATTGAGTACTCATACCATGTTTGCATTTCTACAACACATGAAGAAACTTGTGTAAAATCATGAAGATTTTACCACTGACAAGCCTCTACGCATCACATGGAAGGGAAAGTTTTCATACCATGGAGGAAACCAAGTGTGGTGTGCAGAAACACTATCCGCGAAAGTGAAATGGTTGAAGCCTATAAAAATGTTTCCCAAAACAGTTATGAGAAAAGTCGGCTAAGCAGTGTCCTCCTTCACAGCGGCTTTATTTCATGGTCTCTTGATATCCAAGTTTGAAGAGGAAAGATATTTTGGTGAAGAAGTGCTGCATACAACGAGATAGGAATGAGAGAAGACCTATTAAATTAGGTGTTCATATTGAGTTTTGATAAGTTTTCATTTTGATTGGAACCTGTAAGAGTAATGCTTTACAGATTCGAGTGATTTTGGCTGCTGTGTTTGAAAGAGTGTTTAGAAGCAAGATGTATTGTAAAAGGGGTTGTTTTTTTTTCGGAAAGGGAGACAATTAATGTGGTTTTGTTTTCAAACTCTTAGCAGGTGAACATACTGGAAAAATTTACACGGGCTACTATTTAGTGGTGGTGAAGTGTGTTCTCCCTATTTGAGTTAGCCTGGTACTTTTCGATTGTCAGGACACATGGAGAAGGACGTTGTAAATAGCGAAGATGTTATTTCTGACAAGCCCCTATGCAACATGGAAGGGAATTGTTAGTATAAGTCCGTTATGTGAAGTCCCCAGAAGGATGACTTCAAAAGTAAGGGGGTATGAACCTATAAGACTGTTGCTCAAATTGTTTGAGAATAGTCGCAAAGGCAGTGTCCTCCTTCACAAAAGGTTAATTGAACTGAATTAACTTTTTAGTGAAAGTATTAATTCAACAAGAGAGAAGTCAGAAACTCTGACCGTCTAAACAGCTAGGACGTACAGTTGTCAACAATGTCCTTTTCTTTTCTTTGATTTTTTTTCTCAATGACCAAATGAGCACAATTAAAATTCGGCTGTTTGCTCAAATTAAGGCTGTAACATATACCTGTGCCTAACGTTAACCCGAAAGGGAGTGGAAGTTTCTTGTCTTTTGGGGCAACAAGTTAGATAAAATGAGATGATTTTCTGATACATTAACTTAAGCTGGCCCTGGCGTATATCAGCGCCATGGCTAAACTGTGCTTGTGACTGATTGGTCTGAGAATTGACTTTTTAGCTAGGTTTTCAGTGGTTTTTTTCTCCATCCCGCCTAATTGTCTGTTTCTTTATTCTAGTCTAGCTCTATTCACTGTTGCAGGTCTTGATGTTTGGGTCTCTTACACATGTTACGTATACTGCTAGTACTTCATTCCGCCAATTCCATAACAGCAGAATTGCAGACGTTTAAGAACTATATTGTTCATCCGTAACAGTCATCAGGCAAATTGTCCATCATTTGTTGCACCTGTATCTAATTGAATTTCCGTGGTGTTACAAGTTTTGGTTGGAACAACGCCTTCAGAAGCTTTTTTCAGCATATGGTGTCCATATTCGCTTAGACAGTCCTGCTAAATGTAAACAGAGCCTATTGCTGTTACCGCAAGTAGACAATAAGGCTAGTCGACCCTTTTGGTGACCTGTCAGCATTTCCAATAATTCTTCCGTTAACATCAGTAGTCTATGTGTTTGACAAAAGTACTTTTTCATCCTGTTGAATCCGAACTGCTCTATCATCTTGCTTAGTTTGTCCTGTTTTGTCGTTTGTTTAAGTTCCGTAATTCCTCCCTCAATTCTTTCACTGTTTATGCAGTGAGGTTTTCTCAAACAGCGACATGTTGTAATGAACAACCGTGGGTCATGATGAATGTGCTTTCATCTGTATCTTTCCGTTTGTCGATCAGTCATGTGGCGCTGGTCAATGGCACTGGTGGGGAAGAAAAGTGGGTTTAGAACAGAATGAAGATATTACCTGTAATATCAATTCAATGCAAGTAGCCTATGGACAGTGTTCCTCACTACAGTTAAAAGTAGACAACTTGCTTTTTCTTGTTCTTTATAATAATGAACATTGTTGTGGTGATCATCACCGGTATGGAGTTTCAAATGATAACAAAAATTGAGAAAACCACCATTAGTACCATCTGTACTGGAATTTACGTTTTAGGATGAATGAAAAGCAGGACTTTACTGGGTACAAGATAGGTAGTTTTCTTTGCCTGAGAAACAAACAAATAGTAGACAGCTTGCTATACCAGGTCTGAGGTAGATAGTTTCCTTTAATTGAGCAAAATTCTCTTACTACAGATGATATTATATTGAAATGTTAACACACTTAGGCAAAGAAATGGTTGGCAGCTCAATGCAGGAGGAGGGGGAGGATGTGGGCGCTGAGGGTCGAGACATGCAGACAGGCAGTCGGGGATACCACAGCCATGGTGCATGAACCATGGGAGCACTGATACTGGTGGATAAACAGAAATTGTGACACACCTTATGGTTTGTACTGAACACCCACACCGAACTGACCTGGGGTGGGTTGCCTGCCAGGGATTAAAATGGTGATACATAGCCTGCTGTGTGATTGAGCTGCCCAGACATCCTTTGTGCTTTATTGGTAAATGGTTGATGGTGAATGTGGGTGTAGTGAGTGGGTGGGAAGCGTGAAGTAAACTCTTCCACTCCTCAAGAGGAAAGAACTGGCTTGTTGCGAGTGTTGCGCTTGCTTATGTACACTGAAAATGGCGCCTTTTTCGGCAGGTGTGTGCTTGACTCAAAGGCTAGTGTAAGGTAAACGCAACAATGGTTGACTTTGATGTGGCCCATCATTCATGCAAAGGCACAAACAAGTGGCGAATGAATATAATGTGGCTGCCTGTGCGCTTAGCGCCAGTGCTGGGCTATGTCAACGGTTTCTTGTGTATGCTCATGAGCATGCTTGGTTAGATGTGTTAGCCTTTCTTTTGTTAACTACTAGATGCTGTGCAAATGCTCATAACACACAACACTACAAGCTGTGCAGGTTGGCTCATAATGTTGTGTCTTCTATGTTTCAATCCAATAAATATATCTTCTGAAATAAAAGAATTTGTCTGATGAGAATTGCAGACGTCTACAAAAACATTAGAAGAAATCTAATATACCAGCTTTTCATTGCACCATCTTGCTTTATTGCACAACAGTGAAGTTAAAGTCAGCTGAAAAATGACTGAGATACTCATTTGCTCAATTGCTAGACGATTGGCTACGACAGTGTTCAACTTCACAGTTGTTTGGTGTAGAACGTCTTGTGGTTATATCATCAGTGGGTGTGACATATTTTAGCTCTCGTTGTGTTCACTTGGCCTTTGAGAGAGAAGAACAAGATCAAAGATCTATAAAATGGTGTTATTGACTGGTATTTGTTTAATTCATAAAACTGTGCATTATTTGTCTGTGTTGCTCTAGGGTGGATTCACACCACTACATGTTGCTGCATCCAACAACCACATAGATGTGTGCAAGCTATTGATAGAAAATGGTTCACTTGTCAGTGCACTAAATGAGGTAATTTTCATGATGTTATCACTTGTGTATATGAAATAACCTACAAACTAGCAATGCTTGGTGGTGAGCTGTGTAATAAACAGCAGATTCATTTGTTGCTGGATTTCATGCTCATTGTTAGTTTTTGTGATTCTATGAAATGGCGTGTTAACTATACTTGACTTAGGTACATGCAGATGGCTTGTGTTAGCATTGCACTTCATGTGCAGGTATGTATAGTGTCTGTGTTTAGAGCAACGCTTATAGAGTCATGCTCCTGTGTACATAAATTCGATGTTGCTTCCAACACTAGCAGGTTTGTTTTCAGATTCCTGCAAGCCAGGGACCCTTCTGTGGTTGTGATGCAGGGGTTCATATCGGTTTCACACTTTGAGCATGAATTACTTTCAGGAATGAAGACAGCTCTAATTTGAAAGACATATGCATGTACAGGGACAGACATAAATATCCCACAGATAAACTCAATCCTTTATGATTTTCTTCTGGGACACACCAGGTCAACTCACATGCAGTCTGCGCTGTACTAGCTTTCCTATACATTTCAAATTGAGAAAATTTACAGACATATCTAATGTACAAGACAGCTGCATGGTAACCATAGCAATCCTCTAGTCACTGTACATTCTTCTAAACACAGCCAATCGTCCTGACATGTAACTTGGGATTAATACACAGCTTCGCACATAGCCATTCCATTAATCACTGTAGGAGATCTTCTCAATCTCTACATGCATCGGCCTCAACCAAGCAATGAACACTTCTTGACCAAGGCCTGCAATGGGTCCATGAACATGTCCCTTGTGTTGGATCCTTGCCACTTAATCCAGCGTATTTTTGGCGTAAACTAACATGCATCACTTTAAAAAATTTGGTGTTCTAAATTGAGCTCAATCTCGGTGCAGGTTTGTTGTGTATGCAATAACAACGCCTATTCCGGCTAAAAATGTCTACACCGCAATTTGCAGGAGCAATGAGGCATTTATCTGAGGCATTCACAATATACTAACTATGTACAATAAACAATATTGTGATTTGTATTGAAGTTAGTTACACGTAGAGCAAAGAGGTCTATATACACATAGATATCTGTAAAACTTGAGTACCATGCAAAGTGTTTAATTGAAAAAAACATCTTTGCAACAAACCAATGAAACAATCCTTGGCGTGTTTACATGCATCTTATAGCCAGCTCCTTCTTCACAATGCTAGTACGATGTCTTGACCATGATATTTCTCAAAATTCTTCCTGGATATCAGTGCGGAGGGCAACAAAACTCTACCCTTAGGGCTTGGGAGATCCTGTCTGGGTAGTTGTAACATGAACAGAATTTCCCAGTGGTCACAAGAAACCTTTTTCATGAAACGTTTCACCGGAAATACCTCTGGTATCATTTGCATCAGTCGTAGCAGACAAGGCCATAGAGACAGTTGGGATGCTTACGCTATTGTCTGATAAATAACTTTCACGTGAATGGTGTGCTGGAAAATCTTCTTCATGTTAAAACTTATCCTGAAGAAAAAAATAAGTCATTGAGACAACTGAATGTGTCTGGAGTACTAGCTATAATGAAGAACTGTTTAATTTTTTGCAACCAACTGATAGAAGTGACAACATTAATGAGGGATGGATTAAACTTCTCCTGGGTTCAAGATCATGCACACATTGACCAAGAAACAACTACAAACCTAGCATGTACACATATCTACATTACACGCAATACTAGACACACACGCAGCACATCACACCTCCTGCCACATGTACAACGCCTAACAGGTATCACACATCACACCTGCCCATACGCTTACACTTGCCCTGCATTCATAAAATGCTCTCTCTCACTGCAGTATCATGATACAATCTGATAAAGTTAATGGTAACACCTCTCTATTCTAGCTAGGCCTTGACATGGTGTGTAATAAAATTTTCAAAGGGCAACTGCTGCTGAATGTTCATGCCCAGAATGGAACAACATGCAAATTGACTGTGAGTAAATTAGAAAAACTGATTTCACATTCCAGACATTAAGTCAGTCCTTTTAATAAAGTCAGTAAGCGATTTTAGAGTTGAGATTTTCTCATGGGCTAACACCCATTTTAAGGACACTGGCATGTGTTAAAGTGTTTAGGTTCTATTGTTACATGTATGAGATCTTGTTACGTGTACAAGATCTGGACATCACCATTAGATGTGCATGACACGAATGTACATTATTTTAGGCAATGACTTTCCTTGACACAGAAACTCATGATGTAGAACAAATGAGTGTTAGAGAGAACAGAGATTTACTTTAGAGTTAGCATGTTGCAACTTCTTGGTATCAAGTATTGCCTGCCAGCCTGTTATTACAAGCAAAGTTTCCGAAACTGTAGAGAGCATCCACATAACAGGGTAAAAGGACTAGAGGTTATCCTAAGGAAATATGGATCAGGTGTCATGGAGTGTATCATGCATTGCCAACCCGGCAGCTTGCACAAGAGCTCAATGCTGTGTGATGTTGCAACAAGTTGCACATATTGGAAATGATTGTGGATAACTGAACTAGGTCAAGCAACATGAGGGAAAAGTCTTTGACAGCTTTTTGATGTTCACGTGATGTCATTGGTGTGGGTATTGACTTTAGCCATGCCCATGGGTGCCTTGAATATACAAGCGCAAGGCAGCAGACTCTACTGTTGATGTGCTCTAGAGCCTGCAAGGTTTCCGCTCAATATTCTCTAAGCTGTCTGACTGTCCATTATTCCGCTGAGGCCAACACTGGAGCATTAGGACTCTAGCTGGGATGGCATACTCATCATGGCCTGTTTCATTTAGTTGTTTTGGCCAAGTTTCGGGCACACTTCTAAATATAGCTAATTCAAGTTGACCTAAAAAGCTAAGTTGTGTCCTTGGTCGTGGGTTCTTGCTCAATTGATCACCGTTTGCTTATGGAATTCAACTTGGCTACCCCTTTGCCTTTAACTGAAGGCTCAGAGACAGCAACCTGTCACAACTATTACTACTACTACTGCTACTACTACTACTTCTGCTGCTGCTGCGTCCCTGGGTTAAAACGTCGTTTAAGGGGCCATTAATTCTTGAAGATCGGGGGCCAATGTGTAGGTCTCTCCACCTCAACGCCCCAGACAACCCAGCAGCCAAGCATTGAACATCTGATTTGGTGCAAGGAACATTAGCAACATTTTCCTTTGCCTGACTGGTTAGCTAGCACTGAAGCTCTTCAACCGAGTTATAGGACCAGTAGGCACCCCACTGTAGTGTTTGAACATGAACCGCTTTTTAGTGGAATCACCTGCAGTGGATTGCTCTTCTTTCTCTCCTCTGGAATGCTTGAACAGTGAGCCGAAAGTATAACGGCCGCGCACTCTGCCTGGATTTGCGGCCGCTGCCAAGCCGAACTTTGAATGGGGACCAACACTGGGTGAGGAATTTGCTCAGGTCGCTTTGCTGAACATTTCCCTGGTCTGCCCAGCCATTGCGACAGTGCTTGTCAACAGCTGCTGAGGCAATGCTCCGTTGTTTGTTGGTGGAACAACTCTGCTATCCAAAGAAGGAACCACTCAAAGCGACCCGCTAGCAATGGCGATGTTTGCTCTTGCAAGCATGCCTTTGATAAAGGAAGTATCCCTACAAGGAGCGACTCAGGCATGGTTGGTAGATGATGCGGCATGTAGAGGAAAGCTAGCCCTATCACCAATTCACCAATGGTGGGATCGCCTCGCTTGTGCCGGTGTCACATGCTAGTTTTCCTCCATGACAGTTTAACTCCCCCGGTTAAAATATCACACGCTAGTTTATCCCTCCCCCCCCCCCCCCCAGTTAAAATATCACATGCTAGTTTATCCCCTGGTTAAAATATCGCAGACCTTGGCATGCCACTTTAACCCCCCTCAAGTGGCGTGAGGAATTAACCCCCCACCCGGATAATCTATCATCTATGCAGGATTCTCCCCCTCACAAACACTGACGTTTGCATGCACATTCACTCATTGAGCAGACCGGTACCTGCATCTGGAAACGACCTGTGGGCTAGGGAGTGCAGCTGTCCCTCGTTGTTTAAGAAACCAGCTGTGCATTTGCTTCATTACCAATAGCGGTTTTTATCGAATTCAAAGACGCTGCTGAATGGCCACTGCTTTGAAACACTGGTGTACATGAGTGGTAAGTATTAGGATTCTCAATGGGAAACCCCTATTTAGGTATACAGGTAGATGTTGAATATGCAGGCCTCCCGATGCGAGTTGTCAGTACATGTACATGTACGTGTACAATAAACAGCATGTTTTAGAGAGGCCTAACGCGCGGACACATGCACCAACACACAACCAATCCACC
>JAOWAW010152591.1:0-10052 GCA_028565695.1 Nicola tetela | reverse complement strand
CCATAACGCTGCAGGGTAAGTAGAATAGCATTATGTTTGATCTTGTCGAAGGCCTTGGCAAGGTCGATGTACGCAACGACGGTGGACATACCTTGGTCCAATGTTCCCTCCGGTCGCCGACCATTGTCCAATAGTTGTCCAATTACGTTTTTGTGGAGCTCCTAAAGCTAAGCCAGTTTGTAACTGACAGATGCGATAAAGCGTCTGACTTTGTCATCTGTGTGTACCGGGTTCAAACCCTCCATGGGCCGCACATGTCAAAAGGGTTTGTAGTTTTCTTCCTTGCCCTTATCCGAGGATTTCCTCCGGGTTCTCCGGTTTCCTCCCTCTCAAAATCAAAGGAAACCACCCAGAGCACCCAGAGCAGTTGTTTAGCGAGGTTATTCCCCAACCGTCAAACTCAATTGGCATTGCTACGAAATGAGCCCAACTGGGTGGTAACACTGGTAAGGGTCGTGGTTGTCCATACAAATTCCTGCACGTAACAGGTGAGGAACGTAACTAACTTGGGCGGGCATATTTCGATGACATTCGAGTAGCGCTCGACTCGTCAGAGTAATCAGCTTTCTTATCACCAAACGATATCGACACGTCTGTAACTGAGTAGTCTTCTTTGTTTTTGTCTGTTGTTCGCAGGTACTAGATTTGTTCCGCTAAAAAGACATTGTTTTCGACCCGAGTAGTCCATTTTTGACATAAGTTGGCGCGCCTCCGCGACAGACTATTCGCCCGCTCTAAGGACTCTCCGTTCAACCTTCTCCCTCTGCGATTTTCTGCAATCCTGTTGAAACACACATGTACATGTATATCAATCAGTTGTCCCCTCCTCTCCCCTCCATAGCCTCTTGCAATTATCTTATACTGATTCACGTTTCATTTGGCATGCCAAAGTTTAAAATAAATAAAGAAAGAACGAAAGCAGATCGTTGACAAGCCAACAATGGAAGCGGAGCCGCTCTGCAGCTGCAGCCAGAACTAAGCAGCTTGTAGCAGTTTGCTTCTTGTGAAAAATTCATAAGAAAGTGCCCATCATGGATTCTGCTTCAAGCCGGTAAAAAACAGGCTGTGAAAGTGAAATAATTCAAAATAATAGAAACACTCAATTTTCAGTAGAACATGTCACACGTACAGTTTTTCCTTATCATACACAAGCCAGGGCCATTTCTTTCACCAGTATTACTAGTATTTGGTAACCAAGGTAACCATGGCTACCCAAGTTCAGTACAAATTATTCAAGTCTCTTCTGAGATATGGTTGTCAACTTTCAAAAGACATCTCACTTTCTTCCAAGAAGCCAAACTTCAAACGCGTGCTATTTATTGGACACAGTTTCTCAAATGTGTAGTGCTGTTTTGTAAGCAATTAAGTTCTGAACTGAGCAAGCAAACCAGTAGAAGAGCATGAGAATGTTGCAGGCCCGTGTAGTGCTGGTGTTAGTATTTTCATTTACTTGGCAAAAACCAACAAATAAAAAATCCACTTCAACCGTACATGTACAACAGCCAAGAATGCAAGCTAAAATAACAGACACAAGATACAGATGAAACGTTAATTTATTCTGGCAAAGAAGAGAATTCAACTGAGTCTTCACAAGCTCACTCAGCACATTCAGTGACATGTAAACACGGTACCGAACATTGCCGGGTTAGAGTGTATATCACCATGGTTATGGGGCATGATAAAACATTACAGGGTTACTATGGCTATCGTGCGTGTATTCACATTATTGACTCTTTACACAAAATCAGTTGAGAGCTGAGATCCATAGAGGCATAGGGGATTTGAGGTCAGCACTTTGAATAACAAAGCTGGACGCTTTCAGTACCAAATGGCCAGCATCTTGTGGCTTGTCCACAAACGTTACCCCGTGAACATGACCGTTTGCTTATGGGCCAAGCTCAACACTGTAGCTACGTCCGCATATATATAGATCCATGCAGTACTCAGTATGATCTCATGCAAACAGGCCTACAGGTAGAACCTAGTACTATGATCCACTGTACACGCGGGTATGGATATGCATGTCACTGAGACTGTCAAGTTTGGAACCGTCTGCCGTGAAGCGTTGGCAAAGCACACCCGTTGGTCAATAACTTTGGTCAATAACTTCCAGCTTACTAGAAAAACCAAGTGTTCCAGAATGGGATCTGGAGAATATGATGGTGTCAATTAAATTCGTGTGAAAGGTTGCGGCTTAGATACGTATATCTACAGGCAGGAAATCTGCTTTACACTTTTGAGTGAATCCTCACAGATTGAATGCATAGGCGCAAAAGAGCAAAGCTTGAAACTTGCCCAATTATAAATGCACACCAACCAGAGGTGCTGTTGAGTCGTTCCTACCCATCTCTCCCTAAATGTAATATTTACAGTGTCTGGTTCAAGAGAGCTCAAGACGCAGACGATGTCATTGAGGTTCCCTGAATGTGTGTGTTTTTTTAACATTTTGGAGGGTTCATTAGACCTTGATCCATTAGCTCTCATTAAATTTTCGGTCAGTGAGAGGAACACAATAGGCAAGTATTGTCAACATCTGCAGACAGAAAATTAAGAGCACCTAAACTTAAGCGTAAGTGTTTCATCAGGCAGGAAGGATACAAAGTAGAAGTTTATCTGCATTTCATACACAAACGTACCTGATTTAATTTATCAGCAGAAGAATCCTATGACAGAAGAAATCATGACCAAGACTCAAGGCAGACTAAACCAAGGTTTGGCAGCTGTGTATGACTTGTGCAAAGGCAAACGCGGTTACAAAGGTCAAGACTGAGAAATTGATGTGGAAGGTGACAGGCAGCCAAAGGAACTAATAAGCTCTACTTTTCTTCTTTTAGTCTGGCTGAGGATTTTTTCCCAGTAGTAAGTTTGTGGTGGACTATGAGTCAACAGAAATTATGTCCTTGTCTTAATATAATTGGGTCATGGAGGTTGTGGACGTTCACAGCCCAAGATAAAATGTCAAGGATTGGAGTTCACTGCTGAGTGGAAGAACACAGATGAAGACTCACAAGAGAAGAAGATCCAGGTGGCAGCTGAACAGGGGTATGAGACTTTTAAGCGGATTTCTGACGAGGACAGCATACATCTTGGGATGGACCCACAGTTTTCTTGGCCGGACTGGATGATAGTAACTGTCTTGCCAGTCACTCCACTTCCAGTTCAATCATCCATTGTTATGGGAGGTGGAACTGCACACAGTCAGGTAAGACTATCTCTTTTGCTCCCTTGTCATGCAGCACAATCGTTTATCAGAAGATTTTGTGGTGTGTATAGTGTGCTATGGTTTTTGTAGCTGTTTTTGGAGAGGATGATTTGATGTTCATTTGATTTCCTTGGTTTTTGCAGGATGATCTGACACATAAATTAGCTGACGTTGTCAAAGCCAACAATAACTTACACCAAAATGAAGAGAACGGTGCAACAGCTCACATCATCACTGAAGAGACCAAGTTGCTACAGTTTCGTGTTGTTATGATAGTCAACAGCCAGCTACCTGGAATGCCTCGTGTAAGTCGTTTGTTTTAAGAAGGCTCATCACAATTTGGCTTTGATGTAAAAACCCTTTTATGTTGTGATTTTCAGCAGTTTTATGCTTCTTCTGGCATAATCTGCAAAATAATTGTGGGGTTACAAGGTTTTTTTTTGAGCAACAGCTGTTTGAAGCTTGTGACTTTTCTACAGAAAATTAAGTGTATACCACTCTGCCAACAAGCAGGAGTTCATGACCTTGAGTATATAATGTTCAGGCTGATTTGCCTATGGGGTGTCGAATTGAAACTGTGATGAGCCTTGTCAAGTTATTCTTCATCTTGGTCATGGTCTTTCTATTAAAATACTTCATTTTAATTTTTTCCAAGTAAACCATTGATTGTTCTCTCATTTGTTTGAACTTCTGCAAATTTTGTTTTCATTTATCATACAGACAATGCAACGCTCTGGTCGTCCACTCAAGTCCATTAAGCAGCATCTGAAGAGCAAGGAGAGACATGTGTGTGTGGCAATCTGATGGGAAAGCGAGTTGATTTCTCAGCCCACGCTGTCATCACACCTGACCCAAACCTCTATATAGATTAGGTCGGTGTACAATGATTGCTATATTCTCTTGTGTTTCCCGATTTCTCCCTCGTTCTTCCTTTTCTTGAGAATAAAACCTCTCCAGTCTCTACGCATAGTGTTTGGCTCCTCTCTGAGTTTCCCATTTCATTGGTAGCAGGGGATGGTTTCCCCAACAGTCACCACTCAGGTTCTGGTATTAGTAGCAACCATCTGTTGTCTTGCTATCAGTTGGCCTGCTTTTGAGTTGTACTGGATCGGTTCTTAACATAGTGAGTGGAGTTCCGCAGGAATGCTGAGTAGCTTTCGAGGGAAGACAAAGGAAAGGAGCCACCCACCTTCTCAGAAAACCCAATAGACCTTGCCGAATCGGTGTTTGCTATTGAAGAAGCACTCGTACGAGTACCATTACAACAACAACAGCATGTAAACTTCAGGGTCTCATATCTGACAGGTGACATGCACCGATGGTTCATGGACCATGTGGTGCAAAATGACCATCCACAAAACTGGGCCACTTTAAAGACTCTGCTTGAGGAAGCATTTACGCCAGAACTGCAGAAACAGCATTACTGGAGCCAACTCTTGAAGGCTAAGCAGTTGGCTTGCTGGAGGACTACATTACAGAATTTCACCGACTTTGCCTAAGCACACCAGGCATAGCGGAACTGACCTGAACCTTGGTGTTCGTAGAGGGCCTATCAAAAAATATACACTGCTTTGTCAAACAGTCATAACCGCAAACTCTCCAAGGGGCTATTTGAGAGGCAAGCACGTCAGCCAAATTGGAAGAAGGAGAAGTCCCTGCAGCGACAGGAGGTGACAAAAACTCTCCGGCTGCAAAAAAGCCCCCGTTTCTGCAACCTACCTTAGCGGCCTCTCAGACTTTTGGAAACAGACCACAAACTCGTTTACAGCCGCATGTAATAACATGGAAAACTCCGATATCAATGTGAAGGATGCTATTTTCAGCGCAGTTGTTTGAGGCATATTGCCAGAAATTGTGTTCCAACAACACCTAAGCAACGACTGCGAGTGAACTCCGGAGTGCAGTCAGTAGCAGAGCCGACAGCACTCAGGCAAGTGGAAGATGTCCCTCGTTTATCCTTTACATTGACAATGCAGGTAAAAGTTGGACTGGATAAGCCTTTAAGCGTCCAGGCCCTAGTTGTTGGTATTCCGGCTGTAGTTCTTCTTGAGAGTGGGTCTAGCCATAACTTTGTTTTGAGTTCTTGGGTTGACAGGAATGGATTTGATGACAACTTCTCAACACTCCCTTGATAGGATAAAACTAGCAGACAACAGTCATCCTCAGGAGGAGACACATCAGACTGATTTACCAAACATTAACCTGGGCACTTGTAGTGTTTCCCAACGTTTTAACATTATTGATTTCGACGGCTATGATGCTGTAGCACAGCAAGACCTGGCTGAGTGACTACAATCCACAGATTGACTTTACTATAACCATGAAGTGAAGTTGCCAGATGGTTTGTTCGTAGTGAATGGACAAGAACTACAGAAGGCGCTACCAGACCCGAAAGAAGGAATGGCCTCCTTAAACTCCACCTCTGGGTGGTTAGCTGTGAGGAGCTTGGGCACAGGGGATATGAGGGGTATTTTGCTTGGGTGGAGCAGATCAACGAACCCATGCAGCACCCAGGTTGGCATATTCATCAAGGTAATTGAAGAAAGGAAGCAAAAAAAGGTTGAATGCTGTCTGATTGCATATAAGCTTGTGTTCCATGTGGGAAATTGTCATGGCGTTCCTGCACATATACAGGCAATTTATGACATCTGGATTGGCTTCGTACCTGTTTCTTACAGCCAAATGAGTTTGCAGCCAAAACCTGTGCAACACATACACCTTCCTTGGCCAAGAACTGAGCTACTCCATTGATCTCCACTGTATTACTCAATTTCTCTCCTTAACTCTATACCGCATGTTCATCTCAGTTTGATCTCTTCTCTTAAGTTTATTCTCTTATCCTGAGACCATTACTGTTTTTCTCTTAGTCATGTACTTGTATAATTTATCAACCCTCACCCTTAGCAGTAGCCTGAACACTATTGGGTGCTGTAATCAATAATAATAATAATAATAATAACAACAACAACAACAATAATAATAATGATAATAATAATAATGTTAATAAATAGATGCATTCCTGGAGAAACATCAGGAGCGTTTCCCTGCCTGACTGCCTGCCAGGCTCCCTCCACACAGCAACGTTGATCACTAGATTGACCTGGAACCCTGTTCAAAGCCGCCTTCTGAGAACTGTTGAAAAGACGTTTCTGTCATGAATAGCTTGATAATCAACAACAAACGATACGGATGTCTTAATGAAGTAAACTACATTTATGCAAGTGCACAATAGCAGCCATTCATTCCCTAGAATTTCTCTTGTACGTGTGCAATATTGATATATCAATATAGTTACTAGAGAACTTTATTAAAATTGCCATAGAGATTACATATACCTGAATCACTTAAAGAATGTATTACAGGCACAAAATGGAATTGCCAAAATTGTGATGACGTATTTTTACGACAGCCATGCTAGAAACAGAAGAGAAATTTAACAATCGTGCCAATACAAAAGTTTCCATCGCACACAGATGGCTTTGCTTCCTTAACAACATTTATTCTGGTGCCATCAGTAAAGTATGAAGGGCATATTTGTCTACAAACTAATATCCCACACGGCTCAAGTCTGCATGCTGGGCACCCTCATTGCATTTTGCAAAACAGTCCATGCAGATAATACAGAAGAAACAACATTGCAAAGTGAATGAACTGAACAGGCAGATTATTCCATGTTAGGCTTGTAACACGCACACGCATGCACACACACCACACACACACACGCGCACGCACACACACACACACACACACACACACACACACACACACGCACGCACGCAAATATGCACACACAATAAACATTGTTTTCATTTGCAAAAAAAATGACTATGAACGCATTCTTAAAGAACTGGGCATCACTGGTGATACACCAGGAAGGTACAATCTAACATACAAAGTCCCTTCCTGTTCTACGAAGGATATTCTTTACTCACACAGACTGTTTCACAAAAAAATTAAATTGTACATACTAGAACGTGTATGTTACTTACCCTTTCTGCATTGGCTACCCAAGTTACACAAGATCCTGCTGGCCCAAGGACAAAGCAGTTTTGCATATAGATGTTCGTCCTTATTATAATGCTAAAGATCAGATTGTTGTCTTTGATTTTGTCATGCAAGAAGGAAATGGAGTCATCATACCTCAAGTGATGTGACCAATGATGTTAAAGAAGATCCATGCCAGTCACATTTGCAGCAAAGGTTGTCTATGGAGAGCCAGAGACATTATCTATTGGCCAGGCATAAACACTGCTTTGAAGGACTATGTGATGGTGCGTAGAATTTGCAACACATACTGCAATGACCAACCTTTAGAGCCACTGCAGCCACACGATGTACCAAAACAACCATGGTCTAAGGTTGGTGTCGATCTCTATCACCATGATGATATTGACTATGTGGTTTGCGTTTAATACGATTCAAATGGTGAGCTTCCGGACACCAATGCTACAACAGTGATCAAGTTTCTAATAAAGCAGTTTTCCCAACATGGTATTCCAGACGGTCATAAATGATAATGAGCCACAACTTACATCAAGTCAATCCAAAGCCTTTACTAAAGATTGGGACTTCAGGCATGTCACATCTCCACTGTACCATCCACAATCAAATGGAAAGCGGAAAACACAGTCAAAATGGTAAAGAACTTGATAATCAAAGCCAAGGTTTCAGGCCAAGACTTCTATTGCCATGGAGAAATTAACACGACCTCTAAGGGAATTGGTCTGTCTCCAGTTCAAAGACTGATGAGTTGACAGGCTCACACACACCTGCCAACGATAGACAGCCTCCTGCATCCAAGAGCGGCTGAGTTGGAACAACAACTTCATCAACAGAATTCTCGTCAAAAGAGCTACTACGATAGAGCAGGAACTCAAGAACTCCCTTCACTACAACAAGATGGCATCGTGTGAGTGAAACCAGTACAAGCACATAAGTGATAGTGGAAGAAAGGGATCATTACCAAACAGCTGGGACAACACCAGTATGAAGTGGATGTTAATGGACAGCGCTCTGTTTGCAAACATTGACATCTGTTTCACAGCGCAGAGTGCAAGCCAGAGTAGCAAGAGCTGCCACCAGAGGAGCTCAATCCACCTGAGTAGCACAAGTTATCTGTGCAGCCTGAGCAAAGCACAGTGAATGACTATGCTCCAGCTAACAAGGAAATGAATAAAACAGTGCCACATGTCATGAAATGGAGGAGCAGTACACCTTCCAGAACGGTTCAAAGATTACCCTACGAGTGCATCAGTGGTTTACCAGAGATTTGTTTTTACTCTGTATTTGGTTATGATTCAGTTTGTCTGAAATCTCTTAATTCAAAAGGAAGGAAGATGTGACGATATCTAGATTTCAAATGACTATCAACGATTGTATTAAGCCACCTTAATAATGATGGCTTTCCAATAATTATGATCACAGCACAGGTTTATTGCTTCCTCGCCAAAAGATATGGTTTGAAGAATAGACTTGTAATAAAAAATGTTGAGCCTTCCAAGGTAAATCTTTACAGTGTCAGTCAATTTTCTTCATTTGCAATTAATGACCAAGTAACATTAAGATTATCAGTTTGTTGTCTTCATGAAAACAAAAATACAGTTTAGATTCTGTTGTTTAAAAAATGACTATGGCCCTGAAGATCATTTTGAAACATATCTAGTGCTACATTGCTTTCTTAGATTAGCCAAGACTTTTTCTTTTCTCTGCTGTTATACAACTAGCCTGTTCCAAAGCAACTACTGTGTGCTCTGTTGATCACCCTGTTGCAGCTATTAAGCTCTCTGATGAGAAGAAGATGACTTCCAGCTCAAAGTTTCCATTATTGGCTGTGGCCATTGTTCTTGTGACTGCCCTTGGTCTGTTGATTCTTGGCATTGCGGTGTCGTTTTACAGAAAGAACGCCTTAGTAAGTGTTGTGAGATATTGGAACAGCCAATCTAACTGTATTTTCTGCATACCAAGGATGTGTTAATGGGATTGTCAACATGGATTGCATTTCTGCTCATGTCCCTCTTTTGCTTCAGGCAAAGCTTGAATGCAAGTTCTTGAATGAAGCTGCACACTAAGCTGAAATTTCAAGGGTAAGCATTCCAATCTCAAAAATGTTAATAACCCCCAAAAAGAAGACCAATGTTGTGCAGATTTAGAGTTTTATTCTCTAGTGGTAAAATAAGAGTCAGTCTATTCTTCTTTCACAAGATTTACTCATGAGCAAATACAATAGAATCAGAGGTGTGGACCTAAAATCACTCATCTGCATATCAATAATGAATGCAAGGCAAGAAGTTATTTCCGATTGCAAGGGCTTCCTCTTGCTCCGTATCCAACATTTGCTATGTGTTGTGACTGTTGCTTGGAATTGAAATCATGATCTTCCAAGCAGCTTCATGGTCTGGCCACTACAAGAGATGCATATGCGTTTACTGGCATGGTCACCAGGTGCAACAAAGCTCTGAATTATTTCAGTCTCAAAGCATACTCTGTGTGTGACCACCGACCAGTTCAAATTTCTGTTAGAGGGTGTTCATGCCTTGATGTTATTCCATTTAAAGTCATACCTAATTCCCACAGAAACAAGCGGACTTAGAATTGGCAAAACGTTTTTGCAACATGCGGACTTAGAATTGGCAAAACGTTTTTGTAACATGCCTGCCTTGTAAATGTTTAATCTAATTGTAATTTTAAACCAGCTGGTAGCTGCCACGTATATTTCTATATTTCTTGTGGTCTAAGCGTTATTTTGTTGTATTTGGGTCGTTATTTCTTGCATCGCACAGCTGGGGAATCCGGTAAACATCAGCCCAATCACAGAGCACAACAGCCCAATATGTGCACTTAGCTCCGACCC
>JAOWAW010152580.1:0-10057 GCA_028565695.1 Nicola tetela | reverse complement strand
ACACAGACACGAATTAATTGTCTGTGGAGCCCTCCTCAGCCCCTACAGGCCTGACGACGGCAAATAATCGTCTGTGGAGCCCTCCTCAGCCCCTACGGGCCTGACGACAGCAATTAATCGTCTGTGGAGCCCTCCTCAGCCCCTACGGGCCTGATGACGGCAATAATTATTATATTATAAGTATATACAGTAAAGGTGGCCCATCTTCTATAGGTCTATATTTTTATACTAGTCACCTATAATAAAACAAGAAATTTTCGCAAGTGTGCCATTTTCACAAGCCCACTATTTTCAGGTTTCTGTTGACAGAAATATTCGTAAATACAATAAATCAGATTCCTAATTCCCATTGTATTCACAATCATAATTTCATGCAGAAAAAAATCGCTAGACTACTTTTTGATCAGACCCTTAACAAATTTAGCGAAAATTTATTGGTTCCAAAAATTTATTGTTCTAGACCACCACTTCTGTATTAAAGTTTGAAATTAACATGACACTCAGATGTTCTTGGTAGCAGTAAGAGTCAGAACTGTTTGTCAAGCTCTGTTAAATAGCCTCAAAATATGTATGAAAGACAGATATGGGAGGGCAACACACACACACAGAGAAAGAGAGAGAGAGAGAGAGTGAGAGAGAGAGAGAGAGAGAGAGAGAGAGAGAGAGAGAGAAATTTACCCATCCATCTTACAAAGACAGAAGTAGCAAGTTCAAGGGTAAGGCCAGTGTTTTCACCTACCTTACTATAGAAGTGTCTACATGTACACCACTATGTTGCAGACATAAACAGCTTTTCTCCCAAAATATACCCTTTCTACCATCACCTGCAGTTTCTGCAACACAATACATGTGCCAGCATACTTACATGCTGAATGGAACATCAGCAGCAATCTGATAACCATTGTCATCAACTGGATACGGTGCCAAGTGTTTGAGTGAATCCTTCCACTTGGAAAGCATCAGCTCATCGACCTTCAACAAATCTTCAGCGATGTGAATCGCAGTCTACCACAAAAGCACATAGCACATTGCTGGACATTAGCATAAAAGGCCTCCCATTCCTCCCTACAGCAGCTCCATACAGCTGAACAGATCGGAGAGCATATACGGTGTGTCTATCAACAGGCAAACTATTACTTCTAGCCATAGTCTGACGCACCTGCAGTCCCCAACGATACAAAGCAAGGTCATAGTTAGTGTCAGGGCCACGCTTGCCAGGGTACTCTGGTGAGAAGGTCACTGGGAGGTGGTAATGGCTGTTCTCAAAGTACTGCACAATATCGACAACAAAAAGTTCAAAGATGTAATATGGAAAAGACCCATGCAAAGAGCCCAACAACAGAAAATGATACTGCTAATAGCAAACTGGATAAACTGACCTGCAAGCGAACATAATAATTGACTCCTCGGCGCAGGAGTCGGTAAAGACCTGGCAGGAGAGATGCATCCATACTGTACCGATAGTGCAAGTAGTACAACTGGCACGTCCACACCAAGTTACCAACAATAGTCGGTCTGGGGGAAGGGAAAGAAAGGATGAGCTAAGTATTCAATGGCAAACCATGTAAACATACCACCTGAACCAATACTCAAACATCCCTCAGACTTTGGAGCATTTTGCCAGCCAAAGAAGATCATCAAATAGAAGGCCAATCATTCATACTGTTACATATCAAGAAACACTATTCTGTCAACAATGAAGAAGCAAATTTTCAATGCAAAACCAAAATTTCTGAAAGCTACTGAAGAAGAGTCAGTGAGCTAACGGCCAGCGTCTGTAAATTGGTGTGTGTCACCAATTGAGGTCAACAGAAACAAAAGCACATCTGATCACAACATAAGCTGCAGCGAAGAAGAAGACCAGGACAATAAACATCAATGGGCTTCCCCTCCCTCAAAAAAAGCATGAAACTAAGGTGCCAGCACACATGGTATATCAAGAGATGCCATTTTAGTGGGAAGGGCTGCTGACTAAAGTACATTAATTGTGTTCAGTGCAGGCAGAGCGTGCTAACGCTGAAAGTCCCAGGACCTAAGTGTTTCATATTACACGCATGTATAGTAGCACGATTTCCTCAGCTTAGAGTAAGTTAACAATCACAGTCTTTAACCAAAGCTCCTATTCTTTGCCCACAACCAGGGTAGCTTGACAAGCACAGACAAAATTGTGTTTAAGTACATCTCTTTGTCAGTTCACATTTTCTTTGCTCAGTTAAAGTGTGCACAACTCTAAGTGGAACAAAACAAACCCATCATTTCTTCAACACCACCCCTTCTCCAGCTTCCAGCCATAACTAGATTTCACTCATTGCTATTCATTTATATCCAACCACCTTAAAACAGCAGACCATATCAAGCCTCCTGAGTTTGTCCCCTGCTGCATAACTGGTTCAACATGCAGCGCCAAATCTACTCACGATGTGATGAGGCAGTCGTTTCCATAATCCCAGTAACAAGTTGACTTGCATTCCAAGCTTGATGCTGCAGATGGTGTGGCCGCTGAATCATTGCGATACTCAAATGGTACATTGTTGATAAAATTCTACACAAACAAACGCACAAGCAGACAACTATTAAAACCTTAAGCAAACAACTTGCACCTTAACTGTCTTAACATACCTCATAATTCTTGTCAAGCAGCTTCAGCAAAGATTCACCAAGGTCAAGACGGTTCGCTCCATAAACCGGATAGTATGTAAATTGGACGTTGAGATCCCAGTGGATATCTGGCCAAGACGTACCATCAATAAACCATGGGCCGAGCAAGTCAAAAGGCATCCGGTCCGATCGAGTACCCGATGCTAATTTGTACATCTTCAAAGACAACAGATATGTGCAAAGTGAGCAAAAGCAGTGAGAAAAACTGAAGTCATGCAAGTGTAACATTCAGAAGGAAAGGAAAGAAGAAGAAGAAGAAGAAGAAGAAGAAGAAGAAGAAGAAGAAGAAGAAGAAGAAGAAGAAGAAGAAGAAGAAGCGTGTAAATACTGAGCATGAAATACAGGTGAAAGAAATGATAACTAACAACATCATCACACAAAACAGGACTGCAAACACACATCAACTCTCGTTTCAGATGCAGAACGAAAAGAAAAGGCAAACATAAGGCAAAAAAGTAAAAAATGCACCAATCTGAACATAAGGCTTGCCATTTCACATACTTTCTCCAACTGCAAAAAAGTAGTAACACACCTGAATCCAGTAAAAACTTTCCAGCTTCGTTTCTTCAAAGCTGAGGAAGGATTTAGGGTAGTAATTGTGCCACCACTGTTCATGTGCAGCAAGGATCTTCAACCAGCCTAAAGAATGCGCCATTATCACCTGTTCAGCAGCTGTTAATGCTGCTCCTGATGGCAATACTCCACTGATGGACACATATAGCGTGCTCTCTAAAGTATGCCCCGTGGTTGTCACCTGCAGTGGCATACCCAAGAAATTAAACACATGAATATATTCTTGCCCATTTCCTTCCCTGGTATCAACTCCAACCCACCACCCTTTCCCACAAAATAACAGACCCACATACAGTACTGATTGTAAAGTCATCACACAAGCACAGTCATCACACAAACAGAGTGTTTGAGATCATTCAGCTGCTATTTCACCACTGATGACTGAAACAATTTTCAGGTCCCCCCATCAGTATTCTCTTTGCCACCCAGTGATATACCAAAAACACAACATGCTCAAGGAGCATTATTGAAAGAGCCCTTGAGCCCTCATTCTTGGCAACAAAACATTTCAGTTAGCACAAAAAAACTGCAACACTTAGTAGTTGCAGCAACCACACATGATAACAGCTGCTATAAGTGGTAACTGTTCCAATTTTCATTAATTGCAATATAAAGGAAAAGAACTACAACTTGGAGAGAAGCCAAGGCTCACACAGAAAACACAAAATCTTCATGCCCGAAGCCAGAAAAGTCCCCATCACACAACTCAGCAGCAAAATTTAATTTAATCCTTTGATACCAAGCCTAAACTAATCTCATCTAGTCTAACCTAAATTTATACCTAAAACAGAATATAAACAGAAGAAAAACAACCACGCAGTTTACTTAATCTGAAGAAGTAACGAATGACTGACAGTACCGATACCTTTTGGCGGACAAACACAATACAACTGACCAATAGATTTAATATCTACAAGCTCAACTGGCTGCAAATCCTGTGATTTGTATCCATGAGTCACTTCAGATCAACACAAAACACAAGTTGTCGAACACAAAGCTACAAACACAATCTCACAGAGAGCTGAAGAGAACCTTACCTCCTTAAAAGCAGTCGCATGCGCTGTGCCACTTAAATGATCTTGCATGGCAACCAACACACTGTCTAATTTCTCCAGCCTTGCAGGAGGGTTCTTAACATATTTTCCACCCGACAGGGGGGCCCAAGTACTTTGAGCAGACTTGGCCTCCCACATGAACACCGGAGTGTTGCGAATTGCTTCACCACCTGTCGCCGACACTTTCACAAGCATTGCATCAGCCATATCATAGCGAGCATTGGCAATTGCAGTGAAGGTAACCTCTCCTGCACAAACCATTTAACACACAACTAATGACTAAATCCAAAATATATATCTCTATACAACCAAGCTTGACCCTAAATTTTAAACTAGCCCCCTCCCCCACCTCAAAACCTAGTCATCCCATCCTCACAGACAAATCAATAAAGCAAATTGACTGACCAGTTGGAAAGTCAGTGTCAATCAACTATAACTAGGAAAACTTGAAGGTCTTTCACCATCATCAGATAAGGACCAAACACACTACTAAACCTCTACCAAGCCAATGAGCAATCAGCTGAGAACTGGACAGCCTTAGCATGTCAACTTCATCTACAACTAGGCTTTCATCTGTAAAGAGTTTCATAACAGGACATATCAAGCCAATCAAATGCCTGTTGTTTAATATTAGCTTGCCTGTGACATTGCAAACTCATGCCTTAAAGCCAATCCTAGGTGAAAACAAGTGTTGTGAAATTTGTTTGATTGTATGTTTTTTTTAATCCAAAAAGACCAGATTTTTCCAAAGGAAAAATTGAAACTGTGGTTGCACCAGCAAGTAATTAAGTCCTGTTTGTCAACTGAAGAGCGAAAATAATTTTTACATAAAATTGGCCAGGAGCACAATTTGCTCCTTGAAGATGCTTCTGCACTACATGTATATGAACCTGATCAAGTTTGTGTTGGCAGGATATATCACTAGCAAAGTCTATTACAGAACTGAGAATGCTATTGGGTTGTAAACAAATGCTGTTCAGCCGAGCAGTCATCAGAGGGTTCAGAACATTGCCCTGTTTCAAGGAGCGTGCTGTGAATGCAGTGTGAGAATTGGAAAGCCCTGAGAAATTTCAGAAAGGCATTGCAAAGGCTACGATCAGAAGTGTTCTCAATAGACAAAGAGAGTTTGTGGTTGAAAAAAAATTCATTGCTATATAACAGAAAGCAAAGCACAATACTTTCAAACTCAAGATCTGGGTGCATGTCTTGTTTGGTGGAAAGCATGAACAGATCATTCACTCCAAAATAGTGAGTCAGCTGCCTCTAACCCACGTGGTTAAAAATGAGTTACACTTAAGGGGAGCTGCACAGTCCCACTGAGAGGAACTACATTGTAAAGAATGTGACTAGGAGAGGTCATTATCTTTGATAGTCTATTATTGCCACTATAGTAACCGTACTCACCAATGTCTTAACTTATTTGAATTGACACATGCATGCAACTAATTCTGCAAACAATCAAATCAAGACTCGCACCTGACTTGTGCATTCACCACTTGTGAGTAGCTTAAACTTCTAGATCTCTGACATAAGCTGAATCACATTACCATGGTTACCAGCAAAATGAGAGCAGTTCGCTGCTATTGTATACCCCATAATTTTCAGCATAACCCAGATTTCACTAAACCTCTGCAAAAGCCTTTTCAGTGTGACCATAACTTCGGTAACATCTCAGACATCACTATTTTCTCAGGTGAAATTTTACACAGTAGTTGGGTAGAGCCAGTGAGTGCCAAATTAACCAAAATTTTAAACCAAAAATTTTTTTAGTTCTCAATGTTGTGCACAAATATGGGTGGTGCGATACTGATATAAGTTGTATAACAATGCAAAATCAATACAATAGTAAATACCGCCAGTGCAGTTAAAGGAGATGTATACTGTCAGTGGTAGACCAAAACAAAACGTTGAACATTGCACACAAGCCATACAGGATCCCTGTCAACACCCCTGTCTCCTTTCTCTCACGTACTAGTAGAGGAATGCACACACGTACAAATATACTGCTCCATGCAGCTGCATGCCATAATCATCGTAATAACTGGGGGAATACTACCCCATGGTAATATCTGAAGATGCTGTCCGATGACTTGTTCTACGAGAATCAAACTGTACTTTGACCCTGAACTTTCCAACAGATAGGAGAGATTCTCTTTTTCCTCTTGTAAAAGAAAAAAAAACTTTGAAAAAATATCTCACACAATATCAAAGATAATCGCATATTCTCTACCTATAGCTAGTAATCTCAAGATCTCTCCCTTACCCTTGGTAGTCTGTACCATTCCAGTTATTTTCCCATCCCAAAGGCTCAGTCGCATTGTTCCCTTTTGCACTTCTCCATTGGTCCTTAAATAAAACTGGCCAACGGGCAGGCGAGGTCGGTCATAGACAAAGTCGTTCATGTATGAATAGTTGGCGCCTTTCTCTCGATCGTCCCAAACAGCTGAACTAGAGACCACAAAGAGCAAAGTGTTGGCAGAATTTGTCTCGTTCACACGGACCATCATGCCAAGAGCGCCGTTTCCGATAAATGCTGAGTGATACCACTTTGTAGGTAGATTCTCGAGAGTAGTCCAGTCCCATAGCATGTCGGAACGAGCAAGATAATCCTCCCACGGTATCTGAACTGACACGTCCAACGCATTGCCTTCAAGAAGGGAGGTGGAGCAAACCAAGGCTACGGTTACAATCGCGGATCTTAACATCACAGCCATCCCGACGAAAAGGGTGGCCAAGCCAAAACCTTCTTCGCTAACCAAGAAGCTCTTAGTCTGAAGTGCTCTGGGCCACGTTGCCTTGGGCGCGGCGCTGTCAACGTCAAGGCGTACCCATGCCACTTGAGCGCGGCTCAGCAGAGCGCTAGCGCTACTAACAAAATAGTACTGTACCCACTTTAGCTAGCGCATCCCTCAACAGCTCTTCCCCACTGACTGGGGAATAAAAAAGACAATGGTGCTATCTAATTTTACGTCCTGGGAGTAAAATCAGATTTATAGTCCTACCTCGATTATCTGAACTCATTTAGGCGGAGGGGATCCCCCGAGGTGTTGTGATAATCCGAATTAGACGGGTGAAATGTATCAGTACATGTACAGTACTATACTACTACTAGCACTGTAAAACCTCCGCCCTGCGACCGCGCCGCGTTTCGAGTTTGCACGAACGGTGCACTGCGCACGTACAGCTACAGTCGCTTGACCGCTCAACCACAACGATTCGCGCGCGCCCCACATGTACAACGATTACTGGGCCGCCCGCCTGTACGTGGATCTTAACCTGCGATTTTCCAACTGTACGCAGACCCAGTCCTGTGCATCTTGAGCAACAATCAACTGTGTGGAAGCAGGGAAGTTGTGAAGTTGTGCTGTGGACAGAAGGAGATTATTTCGAGCGTTCCTGCTTTCTTTGAGTAAGAACGAGAGCGTGGACGGCACTATCATGTGTCTACTGTGGTTATGCGTACAGCCGAAGTGTGTGGTATATCGGAGAGAACGGTGCGGTCGACTTTCTTGCCAAGGTGTTTTCAGGGAGTGGGGAGACGAAGGACTTAGACCTTGTACAATGGATCCTGTCCTGAGGCCAACTGTACGCGTGGATCCAGCCTGTGTGCGACAATAAAAACTTTGCAATCAATCATCTACTATTACATAATATTCTGTATTCAATAATTCTGTTCCGAGTAGCCTCTCCAATGTGAAGTGTGACTGTCATTATGAATAGGTAAATATTAACTTGAAAAAAGTTTTCCAGGTCGGGTCATTTCTTGCTTGTTCGCTATAACAGTACTATCAGGGAAGTTTCACGGCAGAATTGGATCGCATCTTTGGCAAACTGGCGATTATTTGTTACCTGTGTTAGTTTCATGATTTCCCACAAGTGACCCAGTGCAATGCATTACTGAGAAATTCTTGCCATGGTTTATTAATTATATGTTATAATTTATTATGACGTTTGTGATATCAACCCATTCACAAAGTTTGTGACAATTTTACGCTCGTTAAGTTTCCTATTTACAGTATACAATGGCCATGAAGTTGACAAAGGGCAGAATAGCTTACATAACAGATGAACATGAGCATATTTAATTGATAAAGTCAACGTTACAACAGTTCAGAAGAAGCAAGCACTGAAAGGCCAAGAAATGAACAGAGCTGATAACGAAGTTTGATAAACAACTTGTGACAAATAAAGGCAAAGTTCAAAGCAATACTAGTGACTGTGTAATTCAGGTGCATGTATTGGGGTATTGTCCTCTAGTCACGTATGTTATAAAAGCATGTCATGTTTAACAATAACAGCCAATAAAAAGAAGGAAAAGAAGAACTCTCTTCAGCTTTTTTGCAATGGTGCTATCATCAAGCCCCATGGAATCAAATAATGTGGCTGGCCTCTTCTCTGTGTCTGCCACCTGCAGTGAATATGTCACACATACAAAATGGGAACAATGAAAAATTGCTTGCATGATAGTAACTATTTATTGCATTCAAACATGGTCATACATTCCATGAGGACAACTTACAATCACTGTCCAATGGCTCAGGGTTATGACAACCAGGCACTACCAAATGCTTGTACTAGTAATCATTAGGTTGATTTCCCTGAGGGCAAACAATTTAGGCTTTCATCAATCATGAATCACTTCAAATGAATTTCAAGCATCTTTGCCACATCAAGTAAACCAGGTACAGCATCAGTAGTTCCTGTACATGTCAAATCATATCCAAATCAGAATTCCTTCATGCACATACTCATCATGATCTTACCTCAAACTACTGTCTCAGCCTGTCTAATCCATCTTCCCTGTTCAGCTTAAGCCAGACCATTGATGATAGTGCCAAGCTGTAGTGGTCATCCTCTTGCACCTGTACAAAATATTGTACAAATCACCTAATGATGAGTGTTCATATACGCAAAGCCATTTACATTTGGATCATGGCCAAGTAATTTGATGTTATAGTATTGTATTGTGAGTACGGGAAACATGAATATAGGACACACAACCTGGTACGCTATTATGCCAGGAACCATGTTTTCAAAGAAGAAAGTACTACCAATGGACAGCTGAGTGAAGCACAACTGTTCCTCAATTCCCAGCACCAAACTATTTTTGAACAATTTTATCAGAGGAGTAGCTAATAGTATCTTCACAATTCATTAATAATTCAGACAAAACTATAGTTCTATCAAATTGTTCATCACCAGTTCATGAGTTGCTCAGCCCAATCTCTATCGATACATGAACACTGTTCATGTTTACATCATGAATCAGCTCATTCCTCACCGCGGGGTCATCGCTTGATTTGCATCTTGACTTTCTTAGTCCATTTAAGTTTCTGCAAAGTTCAAACACAAACAGAAAAATTTTGAAACTCTTGCAGAAATGTCCCAAAAGTTTTCAAGTTTAGTCCTGGGATGTCACACAGTGCATGACACCCCAGGACTAAAGAAAACTTTTGGGACATTTGCCAAAAGACAAAATCTAGTAGGCACTTGGTAGGGTACTCTGTATGAACTATGTGCAATTCAGGGAAGGGGGAATCCTCAGCCCTTTAACACAAACATGACACACACGTGCCCATTAATGTCTGTGGGAACCCCTCTCCAGTCCCTACTGTGCCTGACTTTTAGTAATATACACAAATTGTGTGGCCGCTGAATGCAGAACTTTTTTTTCATTTCCAACAGTAGGAAAACTTGTGAGAAACATGGAGGAAAGAGTGCACTGGTTCTTTGCTTTGTTCAGCATGTCTTTGCATTTAGCTGAAGACTCA
>JAOWAW010152569.1:0-10059 GCA_028565695.1 Nicola tetela | reverse complement strand
ATTAGGCAGCCGCGGCTGCCTAATTTGACTGGGGGATGCTTTTTTCCGAGGGGATGTCAGATTAGGCATGACAGCGCAGGTAATCACGAACATGCACCCGCACGTTCGGCTGCGAGTATTTCGCTTGGTCAATGCCAAGCCGGTGAGGTTGATTTTAGGCAATGCTTAAATAATGCGATAGATATGGGCCAATAACCAGAAAATGTCACTCAATGACGCACAACAGACGGGCACATACCCACCCAGGAAGGACCAAAGTTCTGCGGCAGATCCCCTTATGAAGAGAGTAGGATCCGTAGACGATGCTCCCTTACCGAAGTGCCCAGAGCTGCAGGAAGCATTTGATCCAAGAAAAACGGAGGCCAGTAATAAGTACGTTTACGTTATACGCTGCCCCTCAGGCGGTATCTGATTATTGCGAGACGCATTTTCGCACAGTCCTAACAGAAGATGAGAGGAAGGACATGGCAGGCATACACCCCAGACCGGACACATCGGCCATGTATGTCTCCAAAACGGACGAAACCGTTGTACATTGGCTGGGAAATCGTTTCCCAAAAGCCATGGACGGTAGAGTAATGCAGGTGCAGACGGCACTGCTGGCTGCGGCAGGCCCGGCATCTTGCCTGTGGTCCGCCGTCCTAGATTATATGAAGGACGAAAGGTCCTCTGACGATCAAACTCCGGTTACCGTTCCAGCCAATGAAGTGCTGGATATAGCACAGAGGACACTGGTTCTGTTGGGCAATGCAAATGCTTGGCAACATCGCATCCTTTGAGACAGGCAAAATATGATGAGTATTTCTTCCATAATATCGCTGGACTGGACTAAGGGAGTGACCCTTAGGAGGAGTGTTCCGATAATGAAGTAGTGCTAGGTGGTGATCATCTGACTTCTTCATAAGTGTCTTTACTATCTTGACATCAGAACTACCACAGGTATGCCATGGCGACAAAAGATAGCTTTCAACTTGGAGGTCATTGTTGAAGACAATGTGTTCTCAAGGGGTTCAACTTCTATATAATTGGAATAGTGATTGACAGTAAGTAGGTAATGAGTAGGACCAAACTGAAAGAGATCTTGGCTAACAAATTGCCAATTAAGGATATTCTGGGATCGGGGCCAACATCTTCAACTCCCAGGACTGTTGCATTCTGAATGCTGCACACTTGCTGCATGAAGTACAAATGTCTTTAATTGCCGAACACATACCTGGCCAGAATACAATGCCTTGAGACAAACAAATATTGCTTTCAGCACCCATGTCAGATGAATGAATCTTCACGAGCATAGAGGACAGCAAAGATGGAGGTATAACTGCTTGCATGCCACAATAGACAATCCCATTTGTTAGTGATAATTCATCCCCAAAAGGCCAGTACGGCAATGCTGACGCTGGTACTTCTCGTCTTGAATTGGGCCAGCCTGTACGAACCAACTGGCAAAGAGGAATCATATCTGGGTCAGAAGATGTAGCAGCCTGCAATGGCTTTTGTTGTTGGTGAGGTCAATCCCAGGTTTGGTTGGTTTGCTGTTTCATCCACTTACAATCAAAACACATCAAAACTTGTTGGTGTGGCTACATTGGCAACTTCAAGTGGCATACGAGAGAGCGTATGTGCCAGAACAAGTGTTGTCCCCTTCTTGTAAATAACATTCAATTTGTACCTCTGTAAGGGAAGCATGACTGAGGCAACGGATTTTTTGAACGCCCCACTTGGCTGGCAGACTATTTTTGTAGCAGAATTTTTTCCATCAACTGCATTGATATCGGTGATGCTAAACCCAGTGGACTGAGCGGTAATGCCACAGCCATAGCCTGAACTTGGCAAAGGGATTAAGTTGTCTTAACCAAGAACCCGAGCCACCTGATCTTACTTCGGTGAACACCAATCTCAAGACATCTGTCTTAGTCTTCCATGTGATTCCTAGAAGCTTGTTAAAGGAGCTTCTGCATCAACATTGACCATGCTCTTTCTCCACTTTCTTAGCTTCATCTTCACCTTCAGTAAACACAAGATGCTGACTTGTTTAAGCACCTTGCCTTGTCTAGCATTGAAAGGCTTGTGGTGCAGTTATCCCAACACATACTTCTCCTTGATGATGTCTTGTTTTGCTGCTGGTCGACTTTCGTTCTCCATTCTCAGGTGATCTGATGCTGTAGTACAGCATTGACCAAACAGGGTGAGCAATTAACTCCAAACAGAAGCTTGCACAGTCTCAATGCTGTCAATTTGTCACTATCCAGGTCAAGCAACACGAAATGTAAGAATTTGCGATCTTCTACGCAGATCAATACCAATCATAAAACACGCCTTTTGATGCTGGCTTGAAGGGCAGCTGAGTATTCACGGAATCTTAACCAGATCCAGTTGTAATGGGGGAGCTAGGGCAATTATGTCATTCAATCAGCTCTTGCCAGAATGTGACATCGATTTGGTAAGTACCTCACATACTTTCATTGTTTTCCCATTCTCACAAATTACAGAACGTTAAGGTATTAGTAGCAACCTGGGGTTTCAGGTGATATGGCTCCATTTTGACAGCTTCTAGTTACTCCTTGAGTAGCACATCATTGTATGCCTTTTGACTCCCCAGCATTGGCTGCAAGACTTTTCATCAATTTTCTTGCTAGGGTAACAGTTAGCCATATGACACACTGTTCAACTGGCATATTGGTTGGTGGCTTAACCCATTAATTGTGATACCATCACGGCACGGCTTGTACATGAACTTAGATGTCTTGCAGGCTCTGCCATAGTAACATCACAATTGGGCTTTGCCACCTTAAGATTGTGGTTTTTGTTTGCCTAGGCAATTGGTTGCTGCAGGTTCCAGTCCACTGTGCTCTCCCAGCCAGTGAAAAGTGAGAAAATGACTGGTAATGATTCTCCCAGCTGGAATGGTTATTCTGAGGGTAACAGTCAGCTGACAGTAATTGTCTGGCAGGGTGAATTGCTACTTTTACAGAGAAGGCCTACTTCATATCCCTCTCTTTTCTTTTCCATCGGAAAGTCCAGTGTACAACTTTATGCTTGTAACAAAAGCAGTTCCTTCACTTCTCCGAAGTCATTGGTTCTCTCTTCCCAGCTGTCCGTATCTGTATAGAAGTGAAGGCCACAGTTGGGTACTGGCCCTGCTCCTCTCCTTCTTCACAGCTGGCTTGATGTTTACCTGACAGCACCCAGCCGAGCACAGTCTACCAAGCTGTTCTCCATGAAGAATCTTCTTTCATACCAACAGTTCATTAACAACATCTGCACCAAGGAGATGGATTGTGGCCAGTGCATCTGTTTTATTGTTGGATAGATCAACACTATGTTGCTCATTCCACTTCCGGCATACACAGCATGGTTGGAAAAGCTTCAGCGTTCAAGTCAAGTACTTCCTTCCTCCATGCAGCAACATTGGTGCTCCTTCCCTCCATAGCGATCAGCTCCAGCTTGCAACTTTCCACTGTCATTACAAATGACTGAGCACCAAAATTAATGTTTATTATTGCCACTTGAGTCTTGTGTATCAAGCTTTTCTGCTTGGATGGCTCAAACCAGGACGGTGGAAATAAACAATCATGCAGCTTGGGATTCTAAATCGAGAAAAACACAGATCAGGCTTACTTTTGCTTTCGATCCCTTAATTTACGCCAGCTAGTGCTGTCATAAGCTTATTGGACAGCTTCAGTTCCTTGATATGATGCAAAAACCATGCGTTGTAATCTTGCCTACAGGTTGCTGCTGTGGTGTCTCCTTACTGCTCTGCGAAGGGTCATGCATTAGGATGTGATGATTCTGCTGGCATGTTGGTCTGTTCCATGTGACAGTATGGCTGGGGTACTTACAAGCCCATACATGCAACTGCAGATGTATTAACTGCCCCAAATGGTACAAATAATTGTACATTGCACCTGCACCTCCTAAGTAACTAGGTTAAAAGGCCGACATGTCTTTGGCCATACTATAATCTGCTTCCCTCAGTGATAACGTAAAGAGCGTCAGAAACTGATGATAATATTATTCTGATGATGGCTCTAGGAAAGGAACCAAAATATTGATCTCCAACCTTCTTTACTGGAGTCTGTGATCATTTCAACCAAAGTACTTCTTGTTACAATAAGGCTTCACTTCACCTTGAGCAGGCTGAGTCCCGATCCTTTTCCATGTAAACATACTTCCGGGGATCCAGCCCAACTTCATACTTACACGATGACAATAACAATTGATCCCAACGAAATTATCAAGGAGACACTTTGCCCCTGGGCATGAGCTCAAGTCCAGAACTTGGCTTGCTGGTTTAAACCTTGGAGCAATGTGTTCCTAATATATCTGCCAAGGCAGATGTAAGGCCCCTCCCCGATCCAGACTGGGCTTTAATTCAAACATGAATGCCACAATTTGTTCATTACTTCAGACTTAACAATTTCATGGCAAGTACCTGAAATTGATCCTTTCTATAGTTTGTCAAGAGCTTGGCATGCGTTTTGTTTGCACGGGCATTTTTGAATAGCAAGTTACTATTAACTTTGCCGCGTGTACAGCATCGGCTGTATGCCTGTACATCAAGCTGCAGCTCCAAAGCCGACATTGCTGTTAAGCAAACAATAGTTCTAACTGGTTCAGTGCAGCTTCTAGCCTTCTGAGCCCTGGCTGCCATGGTTACTGTTTTATGAAGTGATCAGCATGTACATAAAATATACCGGGTTTAGTGGCAAATCTGAAACTGAAAGTGTTATTCTTCGCATAAATTTTTGCTGGTGTCTGTTGATAACAAAGGGATGTAACAATATCTTAGTTTCCATAGGATGAAGGGATGTTGGATTTCATGCTATTGTTTCCTGACTGGGAGACCAGTAATAGAAAGAATCTGTTAGTTATCTTTGAAATTTTCACTGAGTAAGTAATTAACAATAATTATGGTATTGAGCTGGTCCACGGTCTGACCTATGATGAGGAGAAACCAGTGTATGAGTGATGAGTGTTCTCTCAGCGCCAGGGTACCCTCGATCTTGGAGTAGCTGCCAACCAATGATGGCCGTGTATGGAAGCAATACTTCATGAGCTACAAATACTTGAGAGGCTAATCAAGGGAACTGTGCTAGCTGACACCGAGTCAGCCGTTTGCTGAATTGCCTGCATATCTTCTCACACTGCCAAGGTGTTTCAAAGTGGGGATTTGTTATGAAGATGTTACAGATGCATTCAGTGCAATAAGCCACATGTAAAGGCTATGAATCCAAATTTGATCCAGTCCGGGGCCGAGTGTTGATCATGATATTCTCTGAAATTTTCTTCTGAAGAAAGCCTCAAACGAAACGTAAGGAAATAAACTGTTTTATCTCTGTGATGCAAACAGCGAAGTCTTGCAATGTCATGGTGGATTGAGTCCTAAGGGCATCGATAAACAGCTGGGCTTACAGGTAGGCAGGCTTCTGTGGCGAATATCAGTCGGGCTAGATCCCATTAAAAGCCCCAACACGGATAACTACATGGATAAACATTTCGCCTTCCATGTATCATATTATTCGTCTATACGTAACTCGAGTTACCAAGCTGCGCATTCGCTCGCCCGGCCCCACAATGCCCTCCATTCATACTAGTATAATCAACAATCTGTGTGCATTAGTTCTAGACTAACAATTAAAACCAATATGTGCATTTAGATTCTCTTATCTGACAGGAAGAGCCAAGAGTACAGGGTATATCTTATTTGTTTCTATTGGTCATGTGCATGCTGGTGGAGATAGCCATTGACTGCTATTGACTAATTATCGAGGTTCGTATTGTCAGACGGCCATACACAAACGATGGCCAAAGCAAGCTGCATGATGAGAATGAACAGCTGAGAGCGAGAGCATGTGAATTGGAACACGCCATCTTTCGACAAGAACATGAAGCTAACCTTGTGGTTTCCGGGGTGACTGACGAAAGTGGTGACGCTCAAGAAGAAGACACAAAGTCTGTATCCCTTAGTCTTTGTAAGGACACGCTCGGTATAGACGATTTGAACCCAGGTGATATCATTCAAGCTGTGCGTTTAGGTCACAAACGTTCAGTAAAAGGACTTGCTGGGCGGAAGCGTCCTCGAGCTATTCTGGTCAAAACGAGGCAGAAGGATGTCAAGGACAGGATTATGGCCTGTCGTGGCTCTCATTTACGATCTACAGGTATCTTTTTGAATGGTGATCTATCTCCAAGAGAACAAATTGCCCGCAAGGCACTTGTTCAGTTTACGTAATACAAGGACTTTCGAACTACTGGTGTTCGCTGCAGACTGGATCGGTCTTGCTTGGTCGTTGGTCGGTACCGATTCTTTGACGTGCACGCTGCCCGGAAGTTCCTCGAATCTAGAAATCATGGTGGCCTGTCAGCCTCTCCTCGGTCAATTCAATAGGAGCTCCCTTCGAGGGGATCGGAAGTATTAAAGAGTTTTTCCACTGCTTCTTCACCTGGCTCTGCTCGCGCATCAATTCTTTGATCATTTCACAACTGAATTGTCGAGGTTTTCTTGGCAAGCTGTTGTTTCTTGAGCAATGTTGCTGTATGAGTGGAAGAGCGATTTCATGTTTTTCTCTGAAACATGTTTAAGACCATTTTCTACTGTGGACAATCATCTTCTTATTGAAGGTTTTTCATTGTATCGCCGGGATCGTCCTGATCATTCTCACGGCGGCCTTCTTGTCTATGTTAAAAATACCCTGAATTCACGTAGGGCCGACCTGATCTCGAGGAGGAAGGAGTGGAATGTCTCACAGTGGAGCTTAATGTGGCCTCAGACACCAAACATCTCTTGTTCTGTTGTTATCGGCCTCCTGATCAACCTGTTGATGGTTTTTTCAAAGTTTTATCTAATCTTTCAATCGCGGAATCTGAATCTGCTATTATCACCATGTTGGGTGACTTCAACCCCAAGCATCCATCTTGGGATTCCGAGTCGTCCCCCCAACTCTGCCGGCACACGATTGCATCAAGTATTTCTCGACTTTTCCCTTTCTCAGCTTGTAAGTACACCTACGAGAGTTTCCTCAAACGGAAGCAGTTTCAGTACGATAGACCTTTTCTGTACTACCAGGTCAGATGTCGTAAGTGGCGTCACTGTAAGTGATCCTATTTCTGATCATTGTTGTGTTAGCGCTTACACCAATCTACCTAAAACAGCCTACAGTTGACTCCTCTCGTACAGTCTACTATTTTTATTCTAGACTTTTTTGCGGTTGACTGGGATGGTCTGCGTACCGCACTACGCAGATCTCATCTTCTTGAAGCGCTACAAGGAACCACGGACGTAAATACAGCCTGGTCTACTTGGAAATCTATATAATAATTATTATTGTTTTGGCAATTCTTAAGCGATATGTCCCGATGCGTAACATTGCTCGTCGTTCTAAAAATAAAACGTGGATGATGTCAGCTCTTCACCATCAGTCGCGGGCAAAGAATCGCTTATTCTTTGTTGCCAAAAGATTAAGATCATCGGAGGGCTGGGCTTCATATACGTAATCTCGTAATAGATGTACAGCTGCTTTTCGCAAGGCTAAAGCCGACTATTTCGCTCGCAAGCGCTCGGAGCCTGAGACTGGAGTCGACGGCAGTCAACGCTGGTGGCGCTTAGCAAAAAATCTGTCTCGGCTGACTCCTGTCAAGAACTCCATCCCTGACTTAGATGATGATGGTACTTCCGTCACATCTGACCAAGAGAAGGCCAATCTGTTGGCAAAATACTTTGCTAAGCAATGCACTAATGAAGATCCTGATGATGGCCTGAGTGGTGCTCCTTACCGTCTACCTGCTTCTCATCCGCAGTTCGACTTTAAACCAATTTCAACGTCAATTGTTTTGCGAAAGCTGCAACCTCCCCTCTTCGAAGGCCACTGCTGACATGATTTTAACTAATCGCACTCTTCGTGAATATGCTCCCTGTCTCAGCCTATCCCTCAAGTATCTATTCAATCTCTCCCTATCCACCACTGTCTTTCCATTTGAGTGGAAACAAGCAGTTGTTACTCCGTAATGGAAATAGCGCGGTCGATCGGACAACACCTTAAACTACCAGCCTGTGTCGCTTTTAAATGCGGTAGGAAAAGTCCTTGATTCCATAGTCAGTGATCGTCTACTTCAGTATTTGACAGAAAACAACTTCATTACTGCTCACCAGTTTGGGTTTCTACCAAAAAACCCACAGTAATGCAGTTAATTTACGTAATTGACAAGTGGATTAGGGCCATGGATACCGGTTACTGTCATTACGTGGTCTTAATGGATTTTATGAAAGCCTTTGACCGCGTATGGCATGCAGGTCTGCTTCACAAGCTTCTTCAATGTGGAGTCACTAGAGAGTCTGTGACATGGTTCTGTGGTTATCTCACAGACAGGTCGCTCAGTGTTCGTGCTGATGATACACTCTCCCGCCCATATTCCATTACTGCCGGAGTTCCCCAAGGATCGCACCTTGGTCCAGTTTTGTTCTTGCTTTTCATCAATGATCTCCCTCAATCGGTTGGTATTCCTACTGAGTTATTTGCGGATGATGCACTGATACATCATCAATGCTGTCGCTCTGATCCATCGAGCCATGATGATCTCCAGCTTGGCATATCAAAAGCAGAAACATGGGCGCTGTCATGGCACGGCAAATTTGGCCATTCAAAAACCAAAATCATGTGCGTATTCTCGAACCGGAAATCTTTCTCTGCTATAGCAGTAACAGCAACACAACCTGATTAATTCGTTCTACATTGATGACAATCTTATTTCTACTGTGGATGAACATCGTCACCTTAGTGTCACACTCGCTGCTGACCTTTGGTGGAAAACGCATCTTGCCCATATCGTTTTGAATGTTCCCGGCAGTCCGGTTTTTTGAAATGGATGCTGCTTGAGATCCCCAGTTCAGTCATTTCCAAACTTTATCTCTATTATGTACGACCTTCGCTTGAGTATGCGGGCTCCAGTTTGGCACAGGTCGATCACCCAGTCGGACGCTGTTTTGCTTGAGCGTATTCAGTGCTCTGTAGCAAGATCTCTGCTCAAAGCCAGTTGGGACACACCAAAGTTTAAGTTACTTCAAGACATCGGCCGGCCTTCTCTAAGATAGCGTCAGGAAGTAGCCAGCATGACTCTTTTCTTTAAGCTTCTGCGGACACGACCTCCCTCCCCCTCCCCCTCCCCCTCTCCCCGTTGGCGGATTGTCTGCCGTTATTTTTTAAGGACAAAGTTGATCGCGCTCACCGCAAGCCCTTTCAATTAATCCTAGATAACATCAATTCTTCTCGTCATATGAACTCTTTTTTTAATTAGATCTGCTATTCTATGGAATAAGCTTCCACACCATATTCACGCTCTTTCTGATATCGGTCAGTTTCGCAGAGCTGTAGAAGAACATTGGAGATATTACAAGTTTCTCACTCACTCTAGCGTGCCTTTGGGATAGATTTTTTTTGTACCCGTCTCTTTTCACACCTTTCTTGTCTTAACCTTTTCAATGTTCATGATCTTGCTTAATCAAGGAGACCCCCTTCAGTTAGGGTACACCCTACTGGGGAATCCATAAATATTCAATAATAATAAAAAATAAATAATAAGGGTCCACAACTTCTAGCAGTAAGTTTTTCCTTGCTGTTTTACCCTAATATTGCCTGTCAGCCATCTGTAGGTTATGATGAAATTGCTGATTTGTTGTCATGACCGCTCCTAAATGATAAATTTGAATAAATTTGAACTGAGCAAACTGGTCTTTGTTTCGAATTTAGGTCAAGTTGTCTTTGTAGGATTAATAACTTATAATTAGATCTACTTGCACGTGGCAAATTAAATCATAGTTTAGTTTTGGTTGGCGCACCTCAAGTCGTTCACGTTGACTCTTATTCTTTCTCATGAAGAGCTCATGCGCACGCCTCACAGATGGCAACGGTCTGCGCATGCGCACATTCCAGGGGTAGCCTGGCCATCGTAAGCAAACCTGAGCAAAGCCTAGGAAACTCCAGTTCAGCTGAGAAGAAGAGGAAGAAGAAGAAGAAGAAGAAGAAGAAGAAGAAGAAGAAGAAGAAGAAGAAGAAGAAGAAGAAG
>JAOWAW010152547.1:0-10060 GCA_028565695.1 Nicola tetela | reverse complement strand
TACTGTTTTTAAGTGGATATTCTAATATAAATATTCACATGAAATCTTCCTGTCTGTTGTAAACTAGCTGTCTCGAAATCAGTGGTGCGTGTAGCTTCTGGTGTATTTCCTTGTACGGCCTGGGACACGCTACCATGTCTTACAGCCCTTCTGCTTTGATTAGGTCCCAAAACAGATTGGGCTTAGTCTTGTCTTAGTGTTGTAGGTTTTTTTTTCTCTCTCTCTCTCTCTCTCTCCACTTTGGTTTCTGTACAGACTGGCAGTGATCAACTGATGAAAACAGGCCAATTGCTGCTGTTGTAATTTTCATTTTGCTTCTTGTCTTTTTGTGTGTGATATGTGCTCTGTTGCTTACACCTTTCTTTTCGAATTGACACACATGCACACACATAGAAGCAAGCACACAAACACACACAGTATACCAAACATACCTCATTGGCATAGAAGACAGGCAGCATCACCTCTGGCAGTTCTGATGCTCGACTAAGAAAGAGCAAGACATGGGAAAAGATGCTGTCATAATTATACTTCTGATAAATACCACACTGCAGCGTTATAGCATGCAAACATGTACTAGTCAAATTGGCCTGCATCACTCAGAATCAAAATCTGAACTCTAACCCAGACCAGGGGTTGTTTACTGCAAGATTATCATGAAGACAATTCCTTTGGCAAGACTCCAAAAGTTGAAACCAAGGACAGGAAAATGAATGTCCACAGCCTGCTGCAATATGTCAATTATTCACAATGGCACGACACTAGTTCTCCACTGTAATGCAAAGTCATCATGCAGCTTTTGGGTTAATTCTGCTCCTTTTCTGTCCTGCAGAAGCTGCAGCTACCAACTCATTAATTGTACCGTATGATCAATCCATTTACTGTAACTACTACTTAAGCTGCTGTGCCTTGCCTAGGATGGGTCATTTGCTTGCATGTGGCCTTTGAACTCGGGACATCAGTCTGTATATAAGCCCAGTCATGCATGCATCTAGCCCCCAATGATTGTCTCTCAATGTGATTTGGATTCTCATCATGAAAATATCATTCAGCATGTAATTACCTCAGGAAATGAATTGGCTTCACGGCTACATTCAACTGTAAGCGCTTGTCGGCATGCATTAGCAGACCTGTGTACTGCATGTACAAAAACAGAAGAGTGATATGAAACTGCACACAAACATGCAGTAAACTTCGCATTTAACATCAATTATAGCAACAAATCGTGGATAAGGACATTTTTTCTTGCCCAGAGCTTGATAGCAGTAACTACCATACACACTAGAATTGATCTCTCTGGGCAGTTTGCTGTTATAAAATTTCTCCTACCCAATGTACTTGATAAAGACATGTGCATATATGTAATGTACATTTTATTCTTGTTCAATCATGTACATATACAATCGTTAGGCAATGTTATAATGTACAGTACACATGTACATGAAAATCTATGGTGTAAAATGTGTACATTGGATTTAGTAACACTTCAAATTTAGTGACCTTTCACTTCCCCAGGAAGGATGTCGTTAAATCCATTGTTTCCAGTTCTTCAAGAGTTAATACCTGACAGAGTATTAACACAAGCAGCTTGCAGCTCATCTTATCAAAGACTATGAGCCACAATGCTGAGATGCAAAATTAAGCTTGTATTCTTGTGTGCTCATGGTAGCTGGGTCTCATTCAAATTGATACTTCTCGTATGCTGTGGATAACATGTGAATTGGTCATGCTCAGAGGCAAAATAATAACACCTTTTCTCCTGTTGCTGATTGTCATCCTCAATAAAGTGCTTTATACTCAAAGTTTATAGCCATAATTCAGGGCTGGCAGTTGAATAACACACTCTCATCCTTCGTTTCAGAAATCTAAACATGACATGCGTGTGTGCACACAGTCGTGTACATATGGGTGTATGTGTGCAGAGGAGTCACGTACCGGTTCAACGTCTACAAATGTGCCGTGCTCTGAGAAGCTTGGCGACAAACCTGTGACATTTTGCAGATACCCTGGATCAGCGTAGAGAAAGTGCGGACTGGACATGACAAAGGGTGCACCTGAAAGAAGCAACCGGGTGGAAAGCTTAAGACATGTTACAAAACTATCTACATGCTAAGTAGAGCACACTGTTAAACTTTAGCCAGTCACTCACACCCAATAAGGAACTTAGTATAATTTAGACCAATTTCTAAGGCATGATCTCTTGACTCAGAGTCTGCCATGGCATTAGCTCACACTTGCCACAAATCATGAATGCATGACGTCAGTGTGCCAGCACTGGTGCTCAGCTGCAGTGCTCTGTTTTTAGTCTGATTTCTTTGTCATAAAAGAGTATTATTTGTGGTTCTCAGGCTTGCTTGTGATACTGGACAGCATGTGTGTGCCTGTTGATTGATAATATCCTTGCTGTGATTTACATGTCCTCTTTTTGGTTTTGGTATTTTGCAAAAATGTTGTACACGTTTGGGCTTGGGTTTCATCATTACGATGTCACCAACTGGTAGATACACTTTTCCTTTTTTGTCCAACATCTAAAGGACACAGAGCTTACTTCTTTGAATCTCTTCCCTGTTATTGTGTGGTTGCAATATAAACGTGTTCCTGGGAAGTTTGCACAATAATGCTGCGTGATCAGGTTACTTGGATTGGCACCATGTAGTTAAGCCAACATTACATCATGCTGTGGCCATCTATCTTTACAAATTGTCTTATCGCTCATTCCCCTTCACAGCAATGCAGCACTATGTGTTATGTTTTAGTTGGAGAAATCACTTGAATAACGGCAATATTGTATTGTTATTTCTGGAGATGAAAGGTTGAAATGTAATAATCATGTCAGTGAGAATATGAAGAGTTTCTGTTGAGTGACTTGAATTACGTCTTTACCTTTCTGACAGTTGCTGACATCCTGTACACCTGACGGCCAGCAACGCGGTGTGCAAAATCCCTTGAGGAAATGGTCAATGGTGCCGTTATCAAAGAGTATTGGTGGTGGGGTGAATCGATACAGTTTGATTCCTTTAACAGTCAGACTGCCATTGTAGACAAGATACAGTGAACTGCAGAAGCAGAAGAGCAATCCATTTTTGCAAGAGCAGCCTGCATTAGTACGTAATAGTACCCTGTCGTCCAATTTGAATCAATCAATGTTACTCTGTTCAAGGATAAGACATACTTAATGTACACATCTATAAGTATAGTATAGGTGTACTTTAAACCACTTAATTACAATGTTGCAGATGAGAAAAGGGTGCTTGTGTCACCCGGCTGCATCACAAATAAATGTCATTCAAAGATTGATGATGTTATTGGATTTTGCTCGATCGCATTACACAAAAAGAGCTGTAATTTTGTGAAGAAAAAGAATTTTTCAAAACAGCTTTCAACATTGTCGTCTACAATAAAGTAGCTACAAGATGATCAAAAAATGTTGTTTTTGCCAGAAATTGCCATAAGCATCCTTTTCCCATCTGATGGCCCCTACCCACCTAAACACCTAAGAACACAATACCTGTGTCTTGTTATACAGCCATTTTCCTGCAGTGCCATGCAAACTGCAAATTAATTGATTAGTCACTTGAGTTTCATTCTCTATTCAACTGGCACAAAGAGGGAGTCTGTTTATGCATTTGATAAGGTGTCCACTGTGTGTGTGTGCATGTATGTATTAACTGTGTGAATGTTGTATCAAGCACAGCATGAGTTGCATTGAACATTCACCCTGGGTTAGAGTGCCTTTGTTGAATGGCTTGATGGGAATTTAACAAGTCACAATATGATAGCCATTGCTGGGTGACCAGGCAGTAACAAAATACTCTTCAAGTAAAAAAAAAAACAGAAAGCATCTAAGGGAGTCATCCAGGCATACGGTCTTCTTTCACCAAACTATGTATCTACTGGCTAATTTGTTCTACCCACCGGCAGAGGTCTGTGGAGTAGGTAAAAAGCAGGTCAGTCTTCTTCACATTTGGATGAAACTGAGTGGCATCTAAACAGAAGTTGACAAGTACAAACAACATGTTGATGGTTGAAAAAGAAATATTCATAGCTATAAACTCAGTGGCATCATGCAATCAAGCCCTTCATCATAAAAAGCTGTTGCTTTTACAATTGTACAGGATGAGTACCCAATTAATGCTGTTGAAGTTGAATATACAAGTAGAAAATGAATTCTATTGGTTGGTGTATTCTATCAAAACTGAAATGCACAAACAGATGCAAATCATGACTATGCAGTGTGATAATATGGAACATGAAATACTGTTCATTGGCATTGCCATGGCAAACTACAATAAACTGTCAAGCAGTTCATATTATCAGCTCTAAGACCTTAAAAGGTCTCACGTCAACACCTGAGCTGAAGTGCAGTACGATACATTCCATTTTCACCTTTAACCCGCTGTGTAGCAGAGTTACTGTACTGCATGTGGCATACTCATCTGCAACTTAGCTGCATGTCATTCATTGTGTTACATAAGCTTACATGCATGTCATGAATGCGTGTCATCACTTACAGAATTAATGGTTGTCAGCTGGGATTGCACCCTGTTCAGTGGAATGTAAAATTCATTGCTAAGTCCAGAGAGAAACTAACACTAAAACGCTCACCTGTTCCGTTGACCATGCGGCAACCCGGTGTTAGCCAGTACGGAACGGTGCTGTGACGATGATGAATGAAAAATGTAATGAAACTTAAGGAATATGTTTTGCTTGACAATTTACTTGAGATTGTGATTTGTACAAGCCTCTGCCATGATTATAATGTCTGCCTTGGCATGCAAACAATTGGTGAATTTTGTACGCCGTGTTAGATGTCATGGAAACACCTCCTGTTAGCTGTGACTGTGCTTAAGGAAACTGCATTAGAACTATGTGAGGCATAACTTATTATGAAAATCTTACCTGCTGCCATTGAACAGATTGATTGTTGTAATTTTGCTCACATCATCGGTGCCGGTGAAAACTGTATAGTTAAATCCAGGGGTGGTCGAGTTGTTCTGAAGAAAAAATGGGACATCCCAACTGAGGCAAATACTTGAGTCTGACATCATACCATGTATACACAGCATCATAGCATGTATACATCTGATACTGAATGCATGAATCACCACAATTAGCTAACATGGTACGTTGGAAATGTAGTCAATGCAAGTTGGGGTTATGGAAGGCGATGCCAACTGACTGCACATGCAGTTTCCTGGTTTGACTCCTCTGTGTAAGATTAATAATGGCCACAAAGACTTTTAAATACTTGGGTAAATCAAGAAAATTTCTGCCTTGAAAAATTTCAGCCTTTCCCACTACAAGTGTTTTGCCCATTCACCATACTGTACAGAAATGCCAAGTCAAATAGCGTAGTAGTATGATAGTCAGAAAACTCTAACCTCAATCCTCGGAGGTAGGGCCAAATTAAAAGGGTGATGTTTTAGCAAGGCTAATATTTTGTTAATTTGTAGTAGTAGTCAGCTGCACTTCATCAAAAGCTGGCTCAAGCACCAATCTGCATCAGAGTGGTATGCTTCCAATCTGTCCCTCAAAATGGTTACAGGATCTCTACTTCTTTGGCAAAAAAAGATTGTATATTGATATGTAACATTGTTGCATGAAAAACAAACCACTAAACTACACTAACCTGGACATTGACTTCTGTTGGAATCTGGCTGGCTGTGTCAAGAAGAGTCATTGCAAACTTCAAAAGTTCATCCCTCAAGAACTTTATTTTTATATCCTTGGCCATGGTTGCTGTCTGATTAGCTAGCGCGAGAAGGCTGGACTCGACTGTAGTGAACACTCGGTCACTCATGTGAAAGAGAAGGTCATTGACTGGCATGCACATTATCGTGTCTTCTCCTTGCAAGCTCTCCATGGCACGCAAAAGATCCAAGGCAATTGTACGGACAACTGGTGTAAGGTTGTCCAGCATGGGCTGGAGGAAGTTAGCAAAAATCTGCAAGTGCAAAGGACCCACAACAGCCCAGAAATGGACAATCAGTAGTGTTCGGTAAATTGAATTACATCACCGTGTCAATGGTGTGATTTCACGGCCAAGTCGGGCAACTCATCAGTTAACAATAACTTTAAGCAAGTCGAATTACACACGTACATGTATACAACTTCATTGTTGTTTTACAGTACAGGAAGAAGACATTGTAAAAATTGTTTTTCATACGCCTCAAGCAATGGGCTATATGTGAATTTCCGTCAGCATGCTAAACCAGACAGCAGCAAACAATGCATGAAAGCTTGAACAAGGAAGCAGGTTAGTCTTTGCTTAGTATGTACAAAAAGCACGCAGTAGAAACCATATACAATACAAAAGACCTGAGTCCAGGATAACTGAGGCCAGAAATGAATAGTGAAATGGGAAGAAGAAATGATAAATTTACACCAACTTCCCTTGGCCCAAGGGTGGCACAGAAAATCCAATGGGGTAAAAAAAAGCAAAACAAAAGACAGCATCCTGAACCAGCAAAAAATGTTTTAGTACACCATACAGTGTATGATATGAGGAAGAGACTCGAAAACCAAGAGCTGCCATCAGTGGAAATGCCAAACTAAAAACAGACAGGGAGGCAGGAAGAAGGGAAACACCACTGAAAAAAACGATCATTTAAGTTAGTTGTGAGACCAACCACAGTGACAAACACAGTTTGGGCATGGCACTTATATACCTGCATGGCCAGAGTAAGCGTACGTGTCTGAAAATAATCTTTTCCTCTAACTTGTTGCGTCAACTAATGGTAAAAATTCAAATAATATCAGATATAAATGTACCTCAGACACATACAAACACTCACGCATGGTTCCTCCCTTTTACCTACACCTTTATCCTTGCCTCCTAAAGCCTATTCTCACTTCTTTCTATCTCTTTGCCCTTATCGCTGTTTGTATTTCACATGCAAGGCTCCCCAATCTGCCATCACCGGGCATCCAGCACACTGACTTAAAGAAGTATTCTCCAAATTGTTTTCTTAGTCCACTTACAATCTGCATAAGACTAACAGTGCAGAATTCAGCATCATCCGAGTCCACAACAGACCTGTCTGGTTGGAAGATGTAAGTTTTGTCTTCTCGGTAGGAGACTGTCGCATTGTCATTTAATTTCACGTTCACTTTCACTCGGTCTTCCCTGTCAGCAAACACAGGACAGGTGAGTTTTTAGGACTTCAACACCAGAAAACTGCATCTGCACATCTTGTGAATAGTGCAGTGCATGCACAATCACTATACCTAGGCTAAGCCACTTGCCTGTCAGTATCTTGAGGCAATCTTATTACTATTTCACAAGAGCATACTGTTAACTCAGAATCTTTGTCACCCAATTAAGGTGGTCCTGTATGGTCTGTGTGTGAAAAATGCATTTTGGTCTTCTCTAATGAATTTTGTAATGAAGATGGCACATTAACCCTTATGATGTATGTATTTCTTGAAAGCTTGATTAAGAAGAAATCCATCAAGCACTGTTTGGTGGGAAAATTAAGTCATGTGATCATCAACACTAAATGGTGTGAGTCTATGATTATTCAAAGTGAGTGGTGTACCTCTGGCATCTATTCAGCTATCCACCTGAAATTTTCTGTGCATGTTGCTGGCATGAAACAACAAAAAAAAAAAACAGTGTCTCAGATTTTTGAATTCGCGCTCCAAAGCAGACTTAGAATAGTCCAAAGTGTAAATTTTCTGGTGAAAGGTTAAGAGACTATTGCCTGAGAATGAAACAAAATTTGAAAATACAAGACTAGCTTTTCTGTCACTTTATGCCAACATATCCAAAAACTTATTCCAGGTGGATAGCTGAACAGATGCCAGAGACGCACCGCTCACTTTATAAATAATTGCAGACTTGTGCCATTTTGTGGTGATGATGTCATAACATTGATCACCTGACTCAATTTTCCACCAAACAATGCTTGATGGATTCCTTTTTAATCAAGCTTTCCAGCAGGACATATAATATATATTTGTACATTGTGAAATTCGTTATAGAAGACCCAAGAAAAGAGTTTTCCACCGACAGACCATCCAGGACCACCTTAAGTTTTGCAATATGCAGGCTTCGCTTGTTTTGACCCATTCACGGATAACTTATATGTTACTCTCACATTTGGCTCCATTCAATGAAGGACAGGTGCATTTCCAACCTGTAGTTGTGATAGCAGCGCTAAGTAACGTGCACCTGCACATGTTCAATTCTTAATGCCTGGTGTTGGGTTGAACTTTCACACTTCACACTCACACCTTTTAGCTTAAAAGACCTGGTCAGTAGTAAAGAAGACAGTTCTGGAGCCAGTACTCGAGTGTCAAGTAATGACATAACATGGCGCAGCGAACAGGCGACTCTGTGCAGAGTGGTGTAACCACTCGAAGTCGCGCTCGACAGACGGTGAAGCTTCCTCCAAATGAAACTGCCGTGGACCATTCGTCATTGGTAGCTAACATGTGGGACATGCTTCGTCAACAACACGAAACGCTTCAGTCATTCATGGAGTTCGCAATGCAACAGACATCTGCGCCTTTTTGTGACCGCATACCGCAGAAGGGGTCTACGAAAAGGTCCAGAAAGATGGACACTCCGCTGCTCGAAGCGCCGGAAAACCTCACCCTCGCAACGTTTGCCGATTGGAAACTTCGCTGGTATGACTATGCCTCTATCACGCGTTGGAAGAAGAAGTCCCTAAGGTTGTCACGCGGCAAGGTGTCCTACGCTCAGCGCTCTCTCCAGAGTGGGCTGTCCTATGGCAAACCGGACGTCTTGGAATCTCCGAATCTGACGATGTTGACGCTATTATCCGCAAGCTCGAAGCTTTCATGCGAAGTCGCCGCAATCCTCTTCTTGACCGCAGAGATATTTACGCGCGTAATCAGCTCGAGCACGAGGATATCGACCAGTACATGGCTGCTTTGGTCCGAATTGACGACCATTGTGCGTATGACGACAAAGACTTTTCCTGCCCCTCGTGTGGCAGTTCATATGATCTTGGCGGCTTGTATAGAGAAACCAGATTACGTGACCGTCTCGTCTGTGGTCTGTGGAACAGCGAAATCCAACGCTCTGTGCTGAAAGAGCCTTTTCACGACCTGACGTTAGAAAAAGTCTTGCGGATCTGCAAAGCAGAAGAATCATCGCTTACTACGCGGTCGGAGCTATCAAACGAAAGTCAACAGCTAGCAGTGGCTCACAAGTCAACTTACAGGTCCCTTCGGAAGGAGTCAAAGACACGTTCGGCATCGTCGTCTGATTGCGTGTTTTGCGGCAAAGGGCAACATCCCCGCTCGGAATGCAAGGCACAAGGAAAGAGCTGCCACAATTGTGGGAAGACGGGTCACTTCGCGTCTGTCTGTCGCCAGCGGCCGGAGACTCGTTGTGTTGACAACGCACCTGACGGAGTAGTGGGACACTTACTCGTTGAAAATACCGGCCGGGTAAGTGCACAGTTGATTGACATTGGCGTCACCCCAGACGATCGCATGTTTTGCACGGTCATTAGGTGGCTGCCGGACAGCAGAGCCGATGTCGACGCGATAACTGTGTCCGCACCTGACCGCATAGACCCATGTCTTAGATATAACCTTGCAACAGATTTCAAGAATGTGCGAGCAGCAAACGGCGGAGATTTAGGCCCATTGGGAACTTTCCGTGCAAGCCTCCGTCTGAACGGCAGGCTGTGCATGTCGACATTGCACGTGTACAAAAAGCTGAGCGTTCCTTTACTCAGCCGACAAACCTGTATAAAACTAGGTCTCCTGGAAGAGGACTGGCCACAATCGCGACTCCGGGAACTTTCACTTCAGCAACCCTCCCAGACCAGTTCACAGATACAAATCCAGTCGAAAAGTCATGTTTCTCAGAACACGCAGGATTTGAAAGATTCTTTGATCAAGGAGTGGCCTACCGTTTTCCAAGACGAGCCTCTCAAGCCAATGAATGGTCCGCCAATGCGTATATTACTGGAAGAAAATGCAGTTCCCACCAAATGCTTCAAGGCCAGGGTGATACCATTTCATTGGCGGGAGCCTGTTCAGCGTCAGCTGGAAGCGATGGAACAAAAGGGAGTTGTCGAAAAAG
>JAOWAW010152536.1:0-10061 GCA_028565695.1 Nicola tetela | reverse complement strand
GAGGGGGGAGGGGGGGATCACGGCCCCTGTAAACGTGGCCCCTGTGATACAATCACACACAGACGCACACATGGATGCCCAATAATATCTGTGGGAACCCCTCTCCAGTCCCTACGGGCCTGACTCGGGTTAATGATATCTGTGGGAGCCCCTCTCCAGTCCTTACCGGGCCTGACTTGGGTTAATTATGCATTTACTACAGGTCTGTGGGGAGGAATGCCTCGTGTACATGCATGACTTCCACTACCCTGGCACGTGAGTAGCTAACGCACGCCGCTGATGTTGTCCGTGTATGTGTGTTGTTCTGTAGTTGTGGACGAGTTCAGTAAGTTGCAGATGTGGAAGTAGATGTAGATGCTACAACTAATCTCCAAAACCACAAAGAAAAATCATCCTGTTCGATCAAATTACCTCGCTGTTTTTTTTTCTGGTAGTTGGGTGACTTTACAACTTGAAGAAGGTTGCTTGCCATGATGTCCCTCAAGTCCCCCTCGAGCTCTTCCCCAAAGCAGATTGTCAGCCACAGTGAACAGTGACCTTCAAGGCGAAAAGATAACTATGAGATATGTAGCCGGCAAGCAGTCCATGCCTTCAAAATGGATCAGAACTTATGAAGAGGCAGCGTAAGAGTCATTTGTCAGGCGTCCTTCTTCAAACTCAGCAACTTGCTATGCGCTGTGCTGGGAAAGCAGCTCTGTCAAAGGAACGTTGCATTCCTGGCAGGGTGGAATCATTGTGTCTCAGCTGCAGTGCTACAGTACTAGCAGTGGGACTTCTTAATGTCCTACTAGTACTCTCTGACATGTGACAAGTGTGACCTAATCCTTTGAAAGTGCCCTGGACTGACTACAAGCACCTACACTGGTCCCACAGCTCAGTAGGGTTGATAAGAAGCTACAGAAGCCAACTGCCACAGTGCATAAGAGGTCTATGCTTTTCTTAAATAATGATAACATATCTTGTCCCTCATGTTTACAGAATTTTAAAAACACGGGACTCGGTATGTATTTTATACTTGTTTATGCTTTAGATAGCAGTTCATTTTTTTTAATATCTCAGCTGCAAACCTTCATTATGAAAAATAGAGGACAGTGCGCAGTCGAATAGCATTATTTTACGATTCTGGCGATTGTCACAATTCTCGCTATTCTCTATTTTTGCAGGCTCCACTTGGAAAATCGCAAGCGATTCTCTCGATTGAGTCACGATTCTCGCTATTCTATATATTCGACAATTCACAGGTTCCGCTTGGAAAATCGGATGTGATTCTGGCGATTGTCACGATTGTCGCTATTCTATATTTTTGCAGGCTCCACTTGGAGAGTCGCAAGCGATTCTCGCGATTGTCACGGTTCTCGCTATTCTATATTTTCGACAATTCACAGGTTCCGCTTGGAAAATCGCATGCGATTCTGGCGATTGTCGCGATTCCCGCTATTCTCTATTTTTGCGGATTCCACTTGGAAAATCGCAAGTATTCTCGCGATTGTCACAATTCTCGCTATTCTCCTTGCTCCCAGAAAACATAGGGGAAGAATGGCGAGACTAGCGAGACACGTGACAGTCGCAAGAACAATATGCGATTATGAGATGAGAAAATCCGGTGAGAATCGCATGCGACTTTCCAACGGAAACTTGTGAAAATAGAGAATAGAGAATCGTGAAAATCGTGAGAGTCGCATGAGATTTTCCAACTGGAACTTGTGAAAATAGAGAATAGCGAGAATCGTTACAATTGCTACTTCGGCGATTGTCACGATTCTCGCTACTTTTCGCGGGTTCTACTTAGAAAATCGCAAGCCATTCTCGCGATTGTCACAATTCTCGCTATTCTCTGTGTTCTCAGTTATCCTTTGTAAAACGCATGCACGTTATTTTCGCAACTGTCACAATTCTCGCTACTCTCTACTTTCCCAGGTTCTACTTGGAAAATCGCATGCGATTCTCGCGATTGTCACGATTCTCGCTATTCTCCTTGTTCCCAGGTTTCACTTGGAAAATCGTGACAATCGCGAGAAAAGTATGCGATTATCCAAGGAAACGCCAGAATAGCATACGATTATCCGAGGGAAGATGAGAAAACGGAAAATAGCGAAAACCATGACAATCGGTATGCTGGCATGCTGATATGGCGATTTTAGCGAATTTCGACCACTTGAGGAACGCCCAATGCTAGAAAATCGCAATTCTCCTCTGACGATCGCATAACAATTGCACTAACGATTGCAATCGCCACATTCGCACACAATCGCATGGTATAGCTGCGATTACGGCGATTATTGACTATTGTAGACATGAGCAAGGCCAGGAGAATCGCAAATCTTCTCCGGCGATCGCATGACAATCGCACTAATGTGCGAGTAAGGTGCGTACCCTCATGGAAAAATACTACTTGAGAGTGTTATTTGTGGACTCAGTGACATGCTTCATTGTGCATTCCTACAGTTTTCGAAAAGGTGGCAGTGTAGAAATTCAGGTCGGAACAAACAGGGCAAGCAAATCGGCCAGATTTGGCTCGGAATAATTTATTTCGCATCCATGCACCGACAGAACGTGGTCGCAACTTTGTATGCCTGATGTAGCGCGCCTGGCAGTTTTCAAATGTAACATCATACCAAGGAACAAGAAACAGACCAGGAAGGAAGATCCAGAAAGGAATTGCAATAGAAACTTGACTTACGACTTACTTAGTATTGCTGTACACCTACAAAGTATAAGTAGATGCTGGTGCGTGATGGTCAGAGTACCAGAACACAGCAAGGCGTGCGCGCGTTAGCTACTCACGTGCGAGGGCAGTAGGAGTCACGCAGGGTATTCCTCCCCTTCGAAGTACATCCTATTCTCCTACGGATGCTTAAGTACGGATGCTTAAGTACCAGCGAAAAGGAAGCGTGTTGTGGTGACGATTGACGATAAGCTGAAAGTATTAGCGGACTTAAATGCGGGTTCAGCGCTTTTTGCGTTGGCGCAAAATACGGAGCGGGAAGGAGCACCATCTCTGATATAAGAAAACAAGCAGTGAGTATTCATTCGTACAAGTAGCAAACTGCAGAAATGGGTGTGAAGAGGTCGTCAGTAACTATAATATAGTATACACATACTTGTGATTTCTAAAACGAGCTTGCAACTTTTCAACTTTTGTAAATTTCCCTCAAGACTGCAACGTTTGCGAGCGTCCGCAGCTTGTAGCTTACAGTGGTGCTAAGTGTCGCTACCAGGCGTTGCCCGGGCATTCTTTCATTTGTGACATTTCCGCTGGCAAGCCTCATCCATACTTGTCACCTGCTTATGGTGAAGTCGCCTTCAACGTCTTGCGCAACCAGTCTCACCCTGGAGTTCGTGCTACTCGCCAACTCATTGCAACGAAGTACGTTCGGCTTAACATGAACCGCGACATCGTCTCCTACATCCTGGACTCGTTTTTGCATCCAGTGTCAATGTTCGAAGGTTCACCGCCATACTTCGCAGCCGCCTGCCAATTGCAAGTTTTTGCTTGTCGTCCTTGCGTTCATTCGATTCCACCGCCAACATAAGAGGGGCGGGGGGGGGGGGGAGGTTAGGCTAAAGCAGAGAATGAAGGCTCGTTTCATTTCCATGTGACCAAACGGCGCGGCTATGCGAACGCATACATTATGTGCATGAGCCTAACCCTAGCCCATGTGTTACTATGGGATATGATAGTCCACATTCAAACGAAACACAACTTCATTCTCTGTTTTGTTGGTGTTGGGGGAGGGGGACTGTCTATTTTCCTTTTCTAATGGAGAGCATTATTCATCACAATAACACTATTTAGCTATTGTCCTATTCACACCATACAAGAGTGCATGGTTGAACATGTTCAGGAGCCACTGAGAAGGAAGTTAGTAACCTTTCAACACATTCCGACCCAACCCTTTATCTCCCCACTCATGTATTACTGTGCCGCTGTGTGTTGCTTTCCCTCATAATTGTAGCCAAAGGAGACTTCAAAGTCAAAACCAAGTTGAGCACGGAGTGCATCAGTTTTTCTCGAGAAGATTGCCACAGCTGTTTTCATGCATTGTACTCCACCAGATCACAGTTGATATCAACTTTCCCTCCAAAAAACTCCTAGACATCCCGTATTCCCATGAGAGAACGTCTTCTTTCACTCCTGATACTTCAATCTTCACATGAATCTCAGTGTGCTACATACACTTCATGAAGCCTATTTTAGTTCAAGGGCCATGTGCTAACACTCCAGACAAAAACGAAAAAAAATTACCGTATCATCAATGATAATACGCTAACCAGCTCTTGGTTATTTTGTTTGAAAGATTCTTCCTGCCAAGGCATACTCTGAACACTGAGACAAACTTTTCCTTCAGTATCTCTGGCATTTTCATTAACCCACAGGTAGTTAAAAGCAACGATTTTGGGCTATAATTTCCCTGACTATCCTCAGGCAAGCATGTAGATAAGGGAAAACAGAGTCACCAGTACCGTACACTGGGAATGTGTGCGTTGTACGCAATGGAAATAGTCTTCATTAGTATAGAGAGTTTGCCCTTACACCCACTTCGGATATAACTAACTCTAGTTAGTGGAGGCATGAATGAAGAAAAGATAACAAATAAGATTTAGAATAGGTGAGACAAGATTGTTCATCTGAGAAACAGATTTTAGTTTCCTGGTGTGGCAAGATGATCTGAGTAAACAAGAGGGTTCGGAGAGAGAGCCAATTTACTGTGTGAAAGAGCATGACATTTAGCATAAATAAAACAAAAAGTCAGCAGCTTTAGAGTGTCGTAGAACATAGAGGTGGTAGCACAAGGAGGCAGGGCATTTGAGATAACGAGTAGGTAGCGCATTGAGGGAGGAAAGTTGGGTTTGGGTTAGGTCATGAACAGTAAGATAAAAACAAGAAGGTAGAGCGTAAGTTGTATAGACTTAGACTCTGTATTCAGGACTGATCTGGAAAGAGTCAAAGGTTACTTGTATGTGGTGAACTCAGCCTCAACTGCCAATGTGTATACAGTATTGGCAGCCTATGAGTTCAGCCTCACCTACAAATGTGTATACTCTACAAACATGGGTAGCTTTTTTCTACGGCTGTCACTGTCCAGTTATAACATAACAGGGCGAGATCCTCCTAAAACAAGTACATGTACTTCAAACCCTAATAAGTCCTCCAGGCAATGGTCACAGCTAGAATCTTGTCGTAAAGCGCTGTGTTCACTATGTAGCCACACACGATCAACAAAGAGACTGCCCTGCAATTACAGAGAGCAACCATCCTTCTCAGTTAATCTCTGCCTGAGGTTTCGAACCTGTCCAAAAGAGATCTACCCTATACATGTACATATCTGTACGGTATAAATGTGTGACAGGCCAAACTGTACACTCCTTTTTGTTGCTGGATCATTCCCACAGTTTGTGCTTCTCTTGCATGTAAGTACCTGCTGATGTAAGGACAAGGCTCTATTAACACTCGATCAATCACTCACTCACTAACCCACCCACTCAATGCTTGTGTAATAACTACATGTAGTTAACCTCATCCTCACTTCCTATGGGCCTGACGAGGGTACTAACAACAATAATACAGATAATTAACGCATGACTGATTTGATTTGATTGGTCTCGTTTTGATATGATTGCACACATATCAAATGCTTTGGAGACTACACCAGGTGAGATAAGGACAATTCAATCTCCATGCCAACATTGTCCGTACAGCAACAAGATGTTATCACATGAGGTATCTTATTATGCTGCACTATGCGTGGTGTGTATGCTGAAGCACACCAAACCCTACCAGACATTATCATGCCGCTGTTCAACAAAAGACGACTTCTGATGCCCCACAGTTCAATTCATAAGACCACGAAGTACTATGTTACTATGTTCTCACCGCACATCACTATGCAAAAGGTTTTCTCACTCACCACCAGCAGTAAGTGTTTTTCAAAGGAAAAATGACACCTTAGCTAGCTCAAGCCTTTGTCAGTTTTATCTGTTCTTGTTTGGTTAGACTTTGCATTATACATTTACTTCGAGTGTGTGTTTTGCCATGTGAGTGTGTGCTCAGGTTGGGGAGTGAGGGTGAAGTGAAAGTGATAAAAAGAAGCATGAAAACTTGTAGCATGATAAGGGGTGTGAGGTGTGTCTCCTTCTGGCCTCCTGGAGCGCTCACAACCCTTCATAAGCATGCTACATGTACTAGTTTCTGCACTTCATTTTCATTGCTTTTATCACACCCTTTAGCCCTAACATCAGCACACACTCTCACACTACAGAATGTGCACACTTTACTCAAATACAAAACGCCAAGATGGAGCAAGCAAGAAGAGACAAATATGACAAAGTTGAGAGCAACTGAGCCAAAACATTGTTTTTCCAACAAGTCCCGCATGGGGTGATTGGATTCAGGTTGATCCACAGAAAGACAACACCTCAACGTGGTGTTTTTTCTTCCCAGAATGACTATCTGATCTAGCAATGGAAGCTGAACTTTGTTCATTAGCTTATCTGGCTGTCACCATGTGCTGTATATGTTTGAAGCCAAATTCCAGTAATTTCTCCTAATTTTACAATTTGAGCTAGGCACCTCATTTTCTGAGAGTTCATTCAGGACAGCCAGATGCACAAAATGTTGCTACAGAATTTTAAAATTCCATCTCAAACTTTTATTTTGGCTGAAAATCTGTAAAGTTAGTTTTTCACCTTTCAATCAGCTGCCACTATTTTCATAGATGAAATAGCAAAACCTGTAATAGAGTTTTGTAGCCCATTTCATAACAAAGAGTTTAAAGTACCAAAAGGAAATTGAACAAAAAATTGACGACGCTATGAATTATGGTCGTGACAGAGGCGGAGCTGTTCTGGACGTTTCAAAAACATTGGAGGTGATGAGCTGGCTTGAGTGTTGCTGCGCCTTGTAGCTGCACGCCCCAATGAGTACTATGACATCAATTGGATGTTGCTTTTTGTGCACATGGAGAGTGAGTTTGTGAATGCCTCAATGCACAAAAAGACCACCATAAATCTCATGCTTTGTGCCTTAGCTGTCATGTCTAGTGCATAGTACAGGTAAACTCCCCAGATCTGGATGCCCCAGATCCAGGCACGTCCATCTACTGGGCACTGTTGAGAACCTGTTGCCATGGAAACAAAATGGTGGCTATCCCCCCACACAGCGATCGCACAATTGCTTTGTCAAAAGTCTTTCTGGAAGTAACATTAGTTGTCAACAAGCTGTGTTGCACCTCTTCGTTCTGATTTCCAGTGTCATGCAGTGGTGTTAGCTTTGTTTCAAGTCCGTTATCTTCCCTTTGCAATGGATTCTGTTCCATGTACCTGAATGTTCTGAGATACGGGCAGTGCCCGGTCCCAAGCCGCCCGGATCTGGGGAGTTTACCTGTATGTGCTTGGAAAGTGTATGCAAATGCATGGGCATATGTTTGTGTGTGTGTGTGTGTGTGTGTGTGTGTGTGTGTGTGCGCATGCGTGCGTGTGCGTGCATGCATGCGTGCGTGTGTGTGCATGCATGTGTGCGTGTGTGTGTACGTGTGTGTACGTGCGTGTGCATGCATGCATGCGTGTGTGTGTACGTGTGTGTGCATACGCACACACAATGTGCATTAGCGCCCATGCACCCACATGCGTGACTGTGTTATTTCAGCTGATAGTCTGAATGTGATTACGCCTACTAGTCACCGCATGATAAAAATCAACAGTTCAGTCACATAGGAGGGTGCTGCTTGGTAGCCAGCAAAGTTTTTTCTTTACCTGACACCGGTAAAACTGTTCATTTTCTATTTATCTTAACTACATAATTTCTGTTGGTATAACCTTAATGTAGTGTACGTGTGAGTTTGTCATCGTAACTCTAGAGTAATACAAACTGCATGAGTCAAAATCAGCAGAATTGCTGATCCTTTGTGTGATTATGCTCGTGGGATACGTGAAATACACCTTCGATTATTACATCACCTCTGTTCCGCTCATTAAGATCAGTTGTTTCTCAGGGTGTGACTAAAGACGGGCATAGCTATACTTCTCTTTGTTCTATATCTATTGTGCAAATTCTGTCAAAACACAGTTTGCGAAATAAATTCTTCCAGAGCATAATAGTTGTTCATTCAGAAGGAACTCTAAAGCCTTCCGAAATCCTCGCCTTGGAGAGATGGAATACCAAAAGCACCCTACGCTATAAAAAAATTCAGTTCGAATGAAGGCAAGCCATGAATCCTGCTCCCAACCGACATGCATTATAACTACGAGCACGTAATAATAAGACAATAAAATCAAGTCATCATACCTGTCCACAGCGATTCCAGCCTGCTGATAAACTTTGAATCGGCCGTCAGACCAAGTGAAAACTTGTAGTTCTAACATTCGCAACACAAATTCTAACTCTCAGCTTGGGATTACTTTCAGCAAACGTTGGGACTCAGCACCCTACTCACTGGTCTCGTTGATCAAAACAACATCAACGCTGTGATCAGCGGTGACATCGCTCAGCGCTCCAACATAGCCCATAGTGGATTGTCCAAAACCAACCTTACTAGACACATCGTGAAAGTTTAATGCCCGAACTAACCCCACGAAAACTAGGGTAATAAGCAGCTTCATCCTCTCGAAAATTGACAACGTTATAACTGGAAATCGCAAACTTACAGCACTTCCGCAGAATAAGCCATGTACTGTGTTACTGTGGTAGAGTCTACTGCAGGTGCCTACGTTGATCGTAGTATGTCTACATCATGTACAAAACTAGCCGTCGACGTCGGCGCCGCATACGTACATGTAGATCTACGTCATCGTTTATGAGTCAGCTCATGATGATCGATCACCAGTTCGATTACCATGATTATAATAATTATCATGAATATATACATGTAGATCTACGTACCTACCTACACTACCACTCCTAACTCCTCGCTCTACTTGATCTGATTTATTTTTGTTTGCGACAGGGCCCTGTAGGGTAGACGTCATTTTTTAGTCACTTTTTTTCTTTTCATGCACTCAGTAGGCCATCTCCGTCTCTTTGTACATGTACTTATGTCTCTCTCCTTTAATGATATTTTGTAACAAATACTTGTCAAGTAGTGAGTGGTCCGGTAAATGCAGGCACAGTATTATATTTTCCTCAGTCAAGTTAACTGAAACTGTACGCCGCACATCCCTACATATAACTGCGTGTATGTCTATTTTGCTTTTCCGCTCTCTTAGACATATCCGAGGTGGGTGCCTGGGACAACTCTGTAATATCTTTAATATAGAGTATCTCAACAAATTTGGTTAGACATGGTGTGAATATAACAAGACACAAATTCTGTGACATGACACAACATGAAGAGAAAACACAAAACAATTGTAGTTGAAGAAGTGTTTAGACTAGACACATAGGTTAGACACAAAAACCTTGACAAAAGGAAGGTGAATGTAAATTCAGGTCATTGGCTGTAAAATTTGTTGTTTTTGCCTAGTGTGGCTGGCAGCTGCACATTACAGCTTCCGTGATGGAGTCTGTGTAGGTGGCCTTTGCAGGTTTGTTAGAGCCTCTCAGACAGGACAGAGCTAATCTAAGCAGGCAGAAGCCTGTGACACATCTCAGCCAGCCCATGGTTGCAGCGTAGGATTCATTGCGCTTGTCAGCGAGCAGGCTGGCCAATCTCCTCAAGAAAACTGTTGTCTCACGAGCCATACCTCCCGCACTTGTGCAAACCAGTGGTGTGAACATTGCATGCTCAATCTCTTGTACTTGCCAACCATACTCAAGTCTCTTCTTGGTCTCATGCTGATTGTAGAGAGAGGTCAGGTTGGAGTTCTGGTAGGATGATGCGAATGGGTGGAAGACCCGAACATCAAAGAATACATACTAGTGTCTGTCCCAGAACCCCTTTGCTTGGATATCAAGGCAAGCGTTGGGATCTTTGTTGGCTGATGGTAGTAAACTCTCTCCACTTAGAGGCTGCAGCTTGGGCTCAGTGGTAACTTCAGAGCACACTTCACTAAGCAGACTGGCAAAGGTATTGTGGAGCTCGTACTACTACTACTACTACTACTACTACTACTACTACTACTACTAC
>JAOWAW010152525.1:0-10063 GCA_028565695.1 Nicola tetela | reverse complement strand
CAGAAAAGAAGCTTACTACAAGGACCACGGTGTAAATTACATTTGCAAGGATGGTTATCAGTTCAAATATACTCTCCATGGTGGGAAAAATATGGTCGTGCACTGCAGAGAAAATGGAACACTTGAACTACCGCCAAGACCATGCGCAGGTACGCCATCAGTTCATCGTTGTGCTTAGAATCATGAAAAGTGAAAAATTCCCAACAGCTAGATTTACGTATTGTTGGCACCATGCACTCTGCAGGGCCCTGCGACAAAAATTTTGAATTAACAAGTGGCGTGTGCATGAAGACATCGCATGCCATATAGCGTACATAAAGCGATTGCCAAACGCCACGCAAAGCCCACTTGGAAGCACTCATTGAAACTCCACATTGCATAAAGGACTAGGACCAGGTTGCTACAAGTTGCAACAAAGCTAAACTGCTTTGTCTAGGACAAACGAGGTTGTAGCGACAGAGTTCCTTGAGCTCATGCCCATCATGCAGTCTACCATGTAGATATTGAAGACGCGACTAAAACAAACCTACGTGCACGAAGCGTAGTGTCAGCATGCTTGAAATGTTACAGCTTGGTGGGACCAAATGCACCTGCATGCATTCAACTGCATGAGTCATGTGGCCCTTTCCGTCAAAAGTTCAGAGCGCACAGCAACAGCTGCAATCGAATCAGCGGTGGACCTGAGACTCCCTATCGCTATCGATATCAGAGAAAAACAATTTCAAGTTCAGAGCTCACGGCAACAGCTGCAATCGAATCAGCGGTGGGCCCGGGACTCCCGGGTGTCTAGGATTTGTTCCTCTTCCCTTTTTTCACACGGCTTCAGAAAGGCATTTCTCTGGCGATGTTTTTAGAAAGGTAGACCTCGGTTCATGGCATACATTACAAACAGCTGCAGCTGTGCTGCATGGCTCGGTTGAAGTATGTACATGTACGTCTTCCTACCGTACATTTTGATCGGGGAAGAAAGACGCGATCAGTACGCGCTGGCGAGTAACGGCTGCAGTGTGAAGGCCAGAAAGAGAGACAGACAGACGGACACAAATTAATCGTCTGTGGAGTCCTCCTCAGTCCCTACGGGCCTAAAGACGGGATTTATCAAGCTTTACGGATAGTGGTAGGTTTCATATCGGGAGACATGTAGGTTTCAACAAGAACGATGCTGTAGCATATTTTTCTCTTCAAAAGGAGTGTACAACCCTGCGTCATTTGTCGCCGAACCACCTGCACTGATTTGCAAGTGACACTTATCGTGCCGCAGGAGTGCTAGAAGTTCATATAGTCCACATTTTCTGTAAGTTTCAGGCTTTATTAGGGTCTAACTACATCAACAAGAAAATTTAAGGTGTCAATAGGAAAATATCCAAATTGTGACGTAAATGATAAAGCCATCGGTAGGGAAGTCACATCGAGTGCGCCACAAACCAGATAGGCTAGATCTGAGACAAGGTTCATGCAATTCCCTCTACTGCTAATTCTGGGATAGTGTCGTGTGCCTTATTTTCTGTCATTCATTGCGTTTATGTAATTATTTTCATAGTAGTATAGGAAATGAGGGTTCCGGCGCACTCAGTGAAACCCTATTAAAATGCTCCGTCTGATGCCCGTTAACATATAGCTGTCAAACACCGTTAAAAATCTCTGTTAAGCACTCCCAGTCAAACCCGTTAAAATGCTTCGTCAGATCCCTGTTAACATATAGCTGTCAAAACACTGTTAAAAAATGCCTGTTAAGCATTCCCAGTCAAACCCCGTTAAAATGCTCCGTCAGATCCCAGTTAAGATTTAATCGTAATTCGGCGTCGCAGCCGTCGCCTTCGCATCCGTCACCATCGATAGCAGGTACGGCGTCGCCTCAATTCAAAAGGCATCACCTCGGCCTCAAACGAAAGGGGTTTAAAGAAATGCCCTCTACTAAGAAACCAACGAAAATGAAACGATTTGAATGTCTACAGGCGACCTCGCGATCGACCGGCGACACCTACTTGAACGGGCTCAAGCGCCTGTTCAAAACACCTGTAGTCAAATGCACTGCCACCACATAGAAGGGACAGCCGTGTAAGTATCGGACCATTAAGGCCAATGGCTTGTGCGGTCACTACCAGCCGAGGACCGCATCCGAAGACTACTTTGACGGATTCAAAAGGTTGTTCAGAGGCAAGGTCGTGAGACCACCTCCACAACCAGCCTATACCAGAGCTGTCCTAGCGTTTGAACGCTCTGACGAAGTACACAATATCCGCGTTGCAAAGCGTGTCAAAGACCCGTTGAGCTACCTGAATAGCAAAAAGAAAGACGTCGCGGAGTTGCTACGCCGCAGACTCTCTGAGCTGAAAAACATCAAGGTCTTGGCCACGGTTAAGCTTGAGTTCATCAAGCCGGTAAGGGATGAGCCTGTGACTTCTCTGCCGCATATGAACTCCGACGCTTACACGATCATGAACGAAGCTGAGATCAAAGATGCGGTGGACAGTAGTCGAAGAACTGACTCAAAGAATCACGAACTATCAACGGGAAGGCTCCGGCTGAGTCTTCAACAAGTTGCTACGCTTCCAGGTAAAGATCCCGCTCAAATGCTGTCCCTACATGGGGATACCTCCTGAGGTGTCGTTCAATAAGGCTGTCATGAACATTAAGAACGAGGACAACAAGTGCTTCTTGTGAAGTGTACTGGCTGCATTACACCCGCAGGAGAAAGATCCTCAACGAGTTTCCAAGTACAAACAGTATGAAAGTGAGCTCAACTTTGATAGGATCGAATTCCCAGTAGCTCTCAAAGACGTACCAAAATTCGAACGGCAGAATCAAATCTCTGCCGACGTGTACGGCTATAATGAAAACTATAATGAAAACGGGATTTTCCCCCTTCACACGACCAAGGTGAGATTTCAGAAGCATGTCGACCTGGTCTACTTCAAAGACAAAGAGAACAGTCACTACTGCTACATCAAGGACTTCAACAGGCTGATTTTCAGCTACAACAAGAACAAGAACAAAAAGCACTTCTGTAAATACTGCCTTCGTGCATTCTGCCGTGAAGAGCTGCTCATCAAGCATGAACCGGAGTGCATGGCAATCAACGGCTCACGGAAGACTATACTGCCTGAACCGGAAAAAGGTGAATTTGTGCCATTGTTAAAATTTACCAATTATCACAAGGGCTTGAAAGTACCATTCATCATCTACGCAGATTTCGAGTCGATCACTCAGCCAATCGCGCAAGCCGAGAGAGACCCGGAACGATCATTCACAGACGGCTATTAAAAGCACATCCCATGCGGATTCGCCTACAAAGTCGTGTGTATCAATGACACGTATACCAAAGACATCGTCATGTATCGCGGTGAGGACTGCACCCAGAAGTTCAACAAAGCTTTGATACGTGAGAAGAAGTGTATTAGAGGCATTCTGAAGACTGATGAGCCGTTAAGGATGACTCGTGAGGATGAACAGAGATTCAGAGCTGCTACACATTGTCATATCTGTGAGGGAGAGTTGGGGTGTAATAGAGTTCGAGATCCCTGCCACCTCACTGGTAAGTTCAGAGGAGCCGCTCACAACCAATGCAATCGAGACTATCGGTATCCTCTTCATACTCTTGTGGTCTTCCACAACCTTCGTGGGTACGACTCTCACCTGATCATGCAGCACCTCGGTGAATTCAATGGTGAAATCACATGCATCCCAAACAACATGGAGAAGTTCATCAGTTTCTCCATCGCCAAGAGGTACGTAAAGATTGATGGTGTTGATGTAGACAAGAAAATTCGAGCTGAACTACAGACCTTCGCTCTTCTGGACTATGAAAGAGATGGTGAGGCCCACATACAGCATCTCACAAAGATAGGTGGTAAGTTCAAGAAATTAGCTGTATTCAACACACTCATCAATGAACTGACAGTGGAAGAGATGAAATGATTCATCCGCAAATATCTCCAATCCAAATATCGATTCAACGTGTTTTATCACAAGTTTACCGGGAAAGAGATGGAGAAGAAGGTAAGCTGGTATACCTTGAGGTTTACTGGCAGCCTACAGTTCATGAACTCCTCTCTCAAGAACCTAGTGAAAAGCATGAAGGCGTCGTGTATGGACAGCTTTCAGCACACCCGCAATGAATTCCCTAACCCAGAAACCCTCAAGCTCCTCACTAGGAAAGGTGTCTATCCGTACAACTGTACGAGCAGCTTCAAACGGTTTGAAGAACCGGGACTACCATCACAGACGGCGTTCTACAGCCAACTCAACGATGTGAACATTAGTGACGGAGACTACAAGCATGCCAAGACTGTCTGGGAAGCACTCATCATCCAGACCATGGGTGAGTATTACAATCTGTACCTGAAAACAGATGTGCTCCTGTTGGCTGACGTCTTCTAGAACTTCCGCGAGACTTGCCTGAGGAACTACAAGCTTGACCCAGCGCATTACTTCACGGCTCCCGGATTGAGTTGGGATGCTTCCTTGCGAAATAGCCGCGTGACTCTGGAGCTGTTGACGGACGTGGACATGTATCTGATGATCGAGGAAAGCATTCGCGGCGGCATCTCCACCATCACGCATCGGTACAGTGAAGCCAATAACAAGTACATGAAATCATGCAACACATCGAAGGACAGCAAGTACATCATCTACCTCGACATGAACAACTTCTACGGTTGGGCCATGAGTCAACCACTTCCTATGAGCGGCTTCAGATGGATGGATCCTAAGGATATGCCGGATGTGATGACGGTACCGGACGATTCACCCAAAGGCTACATTCTCGAAGTTGACTTAGAGTATCCACCGGAGCTTCACAACCTGCACGACTACCCGCTCACACCCGAGAATGTCCTCATCAAAACCAGCATGCTGTCTGACTGCGCAAAGACTCTTCAGGAAAAGCTCGACATGGGTAACTCAAGAGTACCCAAGCTGGTACCAAACTTGAATGGTAAAACCAAGTACATCGTACACTACTGCAACCTAAAGTTCTACCTCTCACTCGGTATGAAACTGACGAAGATTTACCAGGTCATCAAGCTCTTTCAAGTGCCGTGGATGAAGAGCTACATCAACTTCAACAGCGGAAGACGGAAAGAAGCCAAGAACGCATTTGAGATTGACTTCTTCAAGTTGATGAATAACAGCATCTTCGGTAAGACCATGGAGAACCTATGCAAGCGGGTGGATGTGAAGCTGTGCAATGACAAAGAAAAGAGAACAAAGCTGGTGTCAAAACCACACTTCAAAGCCATGAAAATCTTCACCAAGAACTTCGTAGCTATCAAGATGAGGAAAACGTCACTGAGGTCGAACAAGCTGATCTACTGCGGACTCACTATTCTTGACAGCAGCAAAGCACTGATGTACAACTTCCACTACAACTACATCAAGAAGCGGTACGGCACCGATGCCAAGCTGCTCTTCACCGACAAGGACAGCCTGTGCTACGAGATCATGACCAAGGACGTCTACCAGGACATGTACAGCGATAAGGATCGGTTCGACTTCTCTGATTACCCAGCCAACTGTCCATTCCACGATCCAACTAACAAGAAAGTGACCAGGAAGTTCAAGGACAAGACGGCATTCAAACCAATCACCAAGTTCGTAGGCCTCCACTCCAAAATATACTCGTTCAAGACAGAGGAGTATTAGAGCAAGAGGGCAAAGGGTATCAAGAAAGGAGTCACGAGAAAGAACATCATGCATGGTAGCTACGCGAAGACGCTCCACAACCAGACGCAGTCACTGGTGCAAATGGAAACGATCTGCTCCAACCATCACCAGATCAAGTCACTCAAACTCAACAAGGTTAAACTGAGCTGCTACGACGACAAGCAGTACACCATAGCTGATGGGCAAGCAACGCTAGCCTACAGACATGCAGACATCCCCAACCCTCTGAAGTAAGCACAACCACTCCGTGAAGGCAACTATTTCTACCAAGAGAGACCTTTTATTTATACATGTACTGACAAATTATTCCACCTTCTAGTACTTCGAGTACTCTACATTATCTACAACTCTACAAAACTTCGACATATCTTTCAATATTTGATGGATCGAGCAAGAACATGACAGAAATCGTCAATGAGTTTTCAAGAAACGATGCAGCATGATAAGTTTGCGTGCATAGCCGGGGGTCACTAACAAAGTCAGCTTCGACGTCTTCATGGCAAGTATCAGTTTCCCGTATTTGAAATAAAATCGCATTTCATGACTGCGCAGCATCAACTCTTAACATTGAAACTGCCTTGCCTGCGGTTGTAGTGACTCTCCTTGCTTGAAGACTGGCTGCAGAAAAGGTAAGGAAAAGTGTTCAATGGCATTGAACAAATCCGGCTATACCATTGGGAAAAAAGTGTTCAATGGCATTCAACAAATCCGGCTATAGCGTTCTGAAAGTGTTTAATGTCATTGAACAAATCCAGCTATAGCGTTATGGAAAAAAGTGTTCAATGGCATTGACCAACCTCAGTGGCGCAAGTGGTTAGCGCGCGCAAGATCCATTCTCAGAGGTGGCGATTCGAAGCGGGTTGAAATCCGCCAGACGCTTGTTATGAAAAAAGTGTTTAATGGCATTGAACAAATCCGGCTATGGCGTTATGAAAAAGAAAGTGTTCAATGCCGTTGAACAAATCCGGCTATAGCGTTATGAAAAAAAGTGTTCAATGGCATTGAACAAATACGGCTGTAGCGTTATGAAGAAAAAGTGTTCAACGCCGTTGAACAAATCCAGCTATAGCGTTATGAAAAATAAGTGTGTTCAACGCCGTCGAAAAAATTCGGCTATAGCGTTATGAAAAAAGGAAAAGTGTTCAACACCTTTGAACAAATTCGGCTATAGCATTATGGAAAAAAAGTGTTCAATGCCGTTGAACAAGTCTGGCTATAGCGTTACGAAAAAAAGTGTTCAACGCCGTTGAACAAATCCGGCAATAGCGTTATGAAAAAAAGTGTTCAACACCGTTGAGCAAATCTGGCTATAGCGTTATGAAAAGAAAAGTGTTCAACGCCGTTGAGCAAATCTGGCTATAGCGCTAGGGGCCGTCCGTAATTATCGCTGATTTTTAAATTCCGGCCACAGGACAAATTGATCTTGACCCTTCCCCTTCCAATTCGTCACAAAAAAATTCCAAAACGCTTGAAAAGAGTGGTCATCATGACTAGTACGGCATACCGGTAGTCTGCATCACACATACAAGAACAGAGTGAATGGGTGAGTGAGTGAGTGAACGACATGCCAGTATGTAGTGATATGGAGATCTTAATGATAGGTCAACATGTACTGACAACCTAGAACAAGTCAACAGTGTGGTAGGGAAACACAAAAGTCTGCATCACACAAGCAAGAACAGTAAATTGCACACACTTCAAATTCAACATATCTAGAGCATGTCAGTGCAGTCGTGTCTTCTTCTGCCGTCCTCGCTGGCACTTGTGGCGGCTCAGCTGATAGTAGGCGTTGAAGGTCAGGCCACAATCAGCAAAAGTGCACTTGTACACTTCAGCTCCGCCATTGCGTTCTTTTGCCTCACGTACTGCTCGTCGATTGTGAATAAGGAGGCGGTGCCTGTCTTGATCAGCCTTCGATTTGAACACATATTGCTTGTAGTCACCGCAAACATTGTCGACATGCGCTCCAGCAGTGAGAAAAAAATCCTCTTGGACGACTTTCGTTCCAAAGAGCGAAAGTTGGGCCATGTTCGAAATCCTTTGCATGCAAGCGAATACTACCTGAACTCCTTCTCTCTCTGTCTCTCTCTCTCTCACACACACACACTCACTCACTCACTCACTCACTCACTCGCGAACATGTGAAAAGCGACAGAAGCACTTGGACTGCAAGCGGGATCAAGACAAAACCTCAGAAGTTGGCATGGTTTTGTAGCTTGTAGATCTACATGTATGTCTACAGGCGAAAATTTCACACCACGACCACTAAAGCATACTAGCGCTATAGCAATGTAGTCTATTCCTAATCCGTCGCTGCCTACACCTTGCTTTGTTTTGTAGGGTTTCCGAAGGGGCGGACTTAAGCGATGACAACTTACATGTTAGACTCTTGTGGAGCTTTGGCCAGCCTAAGGTCCCACAACATTGTTGCACTTTGTCTTGGTTGCAACACTTTGCAACAACTTGTTACAAGTTTGCAAAAACTCCGTGCCTCGCAAGCGCACAGACTAGAGAGTAGGTTGGCCATCTGGGTCTGCGGTTGCCTGCGGTAGGATGATTTGTAAATGGGAAACGTTTTCCCTTGCTGTTTGACTTAAATGGAAACCAACTTCCCCGGATCCGGCCGCGTAGCCGCAGTCTGAGCGCACCCTTAAGGGTATGTTCATGAACAGGTGCGCCTGGCGCGGACGTCACTTGTCGAAGTCTATCCTGGCAATCGCGGCCAAGGAAGAATTTTCCGATGTTCTGATTTTTCTATCAAAATCGAGTTTTTAAATTTGGCGCAGGTTCTGACCCCTCTCCCCTTCCGGCTCAGGGCCGGAATTTAATAAAACATTGATAATTACGGATGGCCCCTTATGAAAAAAAGTGTTCCACGCCGTTGAACAAATCCGGCTATAGCGTTATGAAAAAAGTGTTCAACGCTGTTGAACAAATCCGGCTACAGCGTTATGAAAAAAAGTGTTCAACGTCGTTGAACAAATCCAGCTATAGCGTTATGAAAAAAAGTGTTCAACGCTGTTGAACAAATCAAGCTATAGCGTTATGAAAATAAAGTGTTCAATACCGTTAAACAAATCCGGCTGTACTATTAGGAAAAAAAGTGTTCAACACCGTAGAACAAATCCGGCTATATTGTTAGGAAAAAGTGTTCAGCGCCGTTGAACAAATCCGGCTATACGCAACTTTCACTTACCATTTCCCCAAGGGTGCTATCGATATCATCCTCGACGATGAATGACTTGTACTTATGGTGGACGGCGTCCAAGTCAACCGCATTCCGCGTCTTGGCGGGTGGTGCCGGCGGCGTCGAGCCTGTACCTCCGTCCTCTGAGTCGTCGTTGTCGCCGTGGTCGACGCTTTCATCTTCACCCTCATCGCTTTCATCCTCGACATACATAAAAGATTTCAAGAAGTCGCCGACTGCACTGTGCACTTCTTGAAGCGCCTGCAACTCGTCTTCTGTTATCTCTTCGAAGCTGAGATGTCGTCTTGTGGTATGCAGCACGTTAAGCAAAATATTCGATGTCTGTCGGATCACAGACATGTTAGACTTGCAATGCTCTATCGCGAAAGAGGCGAAAAAGAGAGAGCGCTGTCGTTTATATAGGTGACTGTGATGCGGATGCCACCTTCTAGGCTTCGCGAACACTTCGTCGGTGATGGGAATGATGACCACGCCTTCGGCGATATGAACGACGAACGTGCAAACGGCATCAGAGATGACGCCCGCGCCTGGTAAGATCTGCAACCTCTCAGTGCCGGCGGCTGGGGCGCATTCGGAAAATAATTCATGATCGCATCAGGGGAGTAGCACGCTGGTGTTGAATCCGCAAACAAAAGAAATCTTTCCGTACAATAACAAAATGTCGATCAGGAAGCTCGGAACAAGGCAGGAAGGCTACGGAAGCGTCGATTTGACGGCTTATGCTCGACGTGCCGATGTAAATGCTTTGCATCGAGTAGACGAACGGATCAGTTCTAAAGTCGAAACGATCGAGGAGAAGCTCCCAGTTCTCGAAGAACATGTCGAGGCCGCTGAAAAATGCAAGGTCCCCGAGGTTCAAGAGGATTAAAAGGTCCCGAGACCCAGACATGCACCTTGGCGTGGTCAATGATTACTATCTGAACTACCTTACTGGCGATGTTTACAGGAAAAGCGGACACCCTGTAGCTTGGTATCCGATCGCTAACATTAGAGGTCCGCGAGGAGACCGAGGACCTCAAGACCCCGCCTACCCGATGAATGTACCTGTGCGTAGACTCTCGTACAAGAGCCTAGCTGATATCCTCAAGGAGACCACTCATTACACCTTATAGGCACGCCGGATACTCACTACACGAACATCAACTACACCCCTTCCAAGACTGCTGACGGTAATTATGCGTCTGAGAGGTA
>JAOWAW010152514.1:0-10063 GCA_028565695.1 Nicola tetela | reverse complement strand
CCCCAATTCAACTCCCCCATTTAACTCCCCCTTTTTAAACAACTCCTGGATCTGCTACTGCCTAACATACCAGCAGAGTCTCCCATAGTTACAGGTTTCTACAAGTACACTCGAACGTCTCTCATCCGGGTACCTTGGGACCAGGCACTGCCCATATCCTTAGGACACCCCAAGAGAAGTCAATACAATCTGGCTTGACAAATTTGTGACTGCGCACTCAGTGGTAGATCTACATGCTGAAAGTGAGACCTATGGAACTGAGATGAAACTGTGATAAGCACCTGCCTTTATCAAGCGCACCTGGGTTTGTGGGTTTGAAATTAGAAAGCGCTGTGAAACTAAATTTAATTCCTTCACTATGTATTCTGCCATTTTTGCCATGACAATCAGCACACGGGGTGCCCGGTATACAGGTGTGCCCGTATCTCAGGTGTCAAGATAAGAGACATTCACATGTACACCAACCTCTTTTGTCACCCTCACAGCTGTTGCTGGTTGACAGTCTTTCTCTTGCCATACAGCCTGTGGCTCTTCGCAATTTACAAACATAACCTGCATCTTGGCTGTTGCTTCACCTGCTGATGCAACATGCGAGCGTTCCAAAGCCACCTGTGAACAAATACCACAGTTCAGATCACTTTGGTAGTGTCCCATTTTTGGTACAAGCCTAAAAAGCTTATTCTTTGCCTATGAAATTTCTCCATGAGGCAGTGCAAGTGGAAAAGAACTATACCACTGACTTACAGCATTTGTGTGTCGCCCTCGCTGAAGACAGGATGGCAGTGCTGGACAGCCATGGCAAAGAAGCCCTACCTCTGTGATGTCATTATGTGTATATTCTATCATTATACATACATGCATGTCCTATGTGTACAGTGGTCCCCCTCTTACGCGGCCAGGTATTCTGCCAGGGTAAAGTGGCCGCATATGGCGAGCGGCCACTTAGAAGGGGGATGTGCCTAACTGTGTATGTATGTGCACATGTATTGTGCATACATATGCCATACATGTACTGTACATACACACCCAAGTTATTACAAATTTATCCGCTCACATGACAGAATAATGGGCTTGAGTTTTAAATACTGTACAGTATCCTGACAGGTACTCATGTGAAGAAAAAAATTGCTCAAGTGGAAGAAGACAATGCATCCGATGTAGTTTGCCTTGCATTACGTGTTGCCTTGAGTCTCATTCTGCAACTTCTCTTGCGCTTGACGCGTGAGGCCAGCTTACAAGGTCAGGGTCGGTGCCTGAGAGAGCGTACTTTAGCAGGGCCTCACTGCTCTGCAATGCAGACTGGAGATTGATGTCAGCTTGCTGCATTGGTTCTGGTTCATCGTTGTCATTGTCAGAATCAGACGATGGGGTAATTGCTGTCTGAGATGCTTGGCAAAGCAACTCTTCTTCCCAGCGACTGTCCTGCATTATGTTCTCCGTGGCAACATTGTCATCCATGGCAGCATAGTCATCGATGGTGTGGCCCTCAGGCAAAGGCTGTGACAATTCTGCATCAATCAAAACTGAAGTCTCAAGCTCATTTGAGGTCGCTTCTGTGCTGCAACGTACTGTGGCATGTTCAGCGCTAAGAATGCCTCAGAATTCACGTCTTAACTGCAAGTTTCCGCACCTTGGAAGTTTCCGTGGCCATTGCAAAGGGGGGAACTTCGACCTGTTGCCATTAAATTGCTAGCTGTTGGCCATGTTGGCGGGGTGGCCACTTACAAGAGGTGGTTTTCTATTTAAAACATGTCAGTGCAATGACAACTTGGCCGCATATGGCAGGTGGCTGCTTAGAAGGGGGGCCACATATGAGTGGGACCACTGTACTTTCTATCATTATACATACACGCATGTCCGGTAAGTACTATGTACACAAGTGTATACTGCATGATGAACAAATTTGGGCAGAAATTTAACTCAGTAAGTTTTGGCTGCTACCGAATTTATAGGCTGTTCACACAATGGAAGACTGTCACCATCACGGTTCAGTGTTCACTGTAAAGATACCTCTTGGGCATCCACACACACACACACAGCCACAGCCATGGGTAGAAGCAGACATGGAGAGTTAGTCAGGGGAAGCTCTTCATGTCTCCTACTTCAAAATTCTTGCCATGCAAGTTCCTCTGACTGTTCCACCTACACATGATTCAATTATCGACTGTATCATCCCTTGATTGCATGTGTGTTGTGGCTTGCTCCCTAATATGAATTTTCCTAATGACAAACTGAAAGAGGGTGAATCATTTGGTGAGTCCAAAGAACTTCTGCCAAGCACTCAGATTCTGTACGTCTTCACCCTCCTCATCACAATGCAGTCCTTTCCTTGCAGTTATTCTCACCATATTCTGAGTAGACAGTGTTCTGTTTTCATCAAAAATATATTTTTTGGCATTCTAGAATAGACCATGGCAAAGAGGCCGTTTGAAATCCAGTGATGAACAGAAAGGAGGACTTACTCATTGCTGAAAATTGAAAATGGGGGTCTAAACCCGCACCCACAGTTTACAGCCATGTGGGTAAACTTTCTCACCATTAGGCCATTTGATAGAAATTTCACCACCACTGTTGGTTGTGGTCATCATGTGAACAGCCTATTACCAAAAATTTCTCATAACTGAAATTATGATAAATTATGTTAAAGCCAGCATGAGTGCCAAAACATTTAAATCTAACGTTTCACTTTGTTCACAGTTATCTATTGCCAACTTTTCAAACTCACTGGTTCAGGTCGCTGGTTGTCTGGGCTTAGCCAGCGGCGAGCTGGTTCTACCAAAAAACTTTCTTTGCTGTTCTCTGCCACTTGTGATACCACAGCTTTTGCTTCTGCCAGTTGCTGTTGCAGTTCTTCCACTTTACTCTCCAGGCTCTCGATTTCTTTCTGCTGGCTGGCAATCTTTGCAACACTCAACTCAATTTCTCTCTGTTGGCTCTCATTCCTTGCGTTAGCAAGCCGTAGCCTCTGTTGCAATGTGCTTACCTCTGCTAGGTCACTTTGTCGTTCAACTAGAGATGCACAGAGCTGCTGGCGAGTATTGTTTAGCTGAAAAACAAAAGTGAAAGCCAACTCACCGCTCCTGACTCACTCACCTCAAATGTTTGCCATGAAGATCAATTGTCTCTACTTTAAGGTGGCTCAGTATACACAGATTATTAGAACATATTTCCACACAAAGCTGAAATTTGAAACACTCAGTGTTGTTTGTAATTGAGCTGCCTGTGGCTTTGTGTCTAATGGTATTACGTTGTGATTAAAGATTACTCTTTTTTTTCACCTCATCTAATGCTTGAACAGCTCCATTGAGAAAACAAGAATAGAATGATCAATTCCAGATAAGTACAATTTTTAATTCTCTACTTTAAGGTGGCTCAGTATACACAGATCATTATATTGCCACACAAAGCTGGAATTTGAAACACTCAGTGTTGTTTGTAATTGAGCTGTCTGTGGCTCTGTGTCTAATGGTATCACATTGTGATTAAAGATTACTCTTTTTTTCACATCATCTAATGTTTGAACAGCTCCATTGAGAAAACAAGAATAGAATGATCAATTCCAGATAAGTACAATTTTTAATTCCCTAAAAGTACAATTTTTAAATTCCATAAAAGTACAATTTTTAAATTCCATAAAAGTACAATTTTTAAATTCCATAAAAATACAATTTTTGCCACTGACCTCAGCTTCGCGCTCAATACAGTGAGCACGGAGCTCTTCATAACTCTCAGATGAGCTACCCTGAGAAACAACAGAGGAAGGTGACAGGTAGAAATGGTACGACTGACAGAGTCTGACAAACACTTGTCTGATTGTTGCAGACTTCAAGACAAGAAGTCACTTTAAATGTGAAATCTTAGAAACAGAAGAGGAGGAAAAAATTGCAGGTGGGCTGATGTCATGAAATTGAGTGTATCTAGTTTGATGATTTTTACAGAAGTCTACCTAACATGAGAAAAAGCAGAATAATTTGTAATCTCGTGTTACGTAAGGAATTAGTAAACAGTTCTCTACATACCACAAGCATGGACGTATGACCAATGCCTTGTACAACTGTACAAGACAGTGAAGTGAGTGAGTGGATGTGTGTCTGTCTCTGTACATGTCTGGGTGTGAGGGGAGACTGAGCACTAGTGAGTGGATGTGTGTCTGTCTCTGTATTTATTATTATTATTATTATTATTATTATTATTATTATTATTATTATTATTATTATTATTATTATTCATGATAGTCGTTCAGACCTGCTGGAGGTTCATGGTAATACTTCCACGACGCACCACATGTGCAAACAGCTCCCTCCTTCTTTTCCAACACACACACACACATGCGCAGGGTACTGAAGTCGAATTTTGCAAAACGTTTCGAGCCAACCTGCTCTTCATTAGTATTATTATTATTATTATTATTATTATTATTATTATTATTATTATTATTATTATTATTGTTATTGGATTGCCCAAACAGGACCGAGGGTCCTGATCAAGGGAGTCTCCACTGAACAAAGAACTACAGATTGTAGGATGTAGAAAGAGTGTACATGTCTGGGTGTGAGGGGAAGACAGAGCACGAGTGAGTCAGAGTGAGTGGATGTGTGCCTGCCTCCGTACATGTCTGGGTGTGAGGGGAAGACAGAGCATGAGTGAGTCAGAGTGAGTGAATGTGCGTCTGCCTTTGTACATGTCTGGGTGTGAGGGGAAGACAGAGCACGAGTGAGTCAGAGTGAGTGGATGTGTGTCTGCCTCTGTGCATGTCCGGGTGTGAGAGGAAGACAGAGCACGAGTAAGACAGGGTGAGTGGATGTGTGTCTGCCTCTGTGCATGTCTGGGTGTGAGGGGAAGACAGAGCATGAGTGAGTGAACGTACACCCAGTCATGTGAATGTATTCACAAGTTAGTATCTGTTTACTTACAGTCATCTCCAGCGGTGGTTGACCTGTGAGTGGATTAACTGCACTCACACCACTTGTCATAGTAGGAACACTTGTCAGCTCTCTTGTACAAAAAAGATTACCTGGAACCTACACCAAGAAAACAAGCAAACATAAAGGAAAAAAATCAATTCTGAAACACGCACCTTTAACCAACTCTTGAAATGGATGCAGCTTGGTGGCAGAGGAGTTTTACTTCAAAACACAACAGTCTGCTAGTAAAAATGTTTAACCTGACTCCTGCTTTTTGTAAATATTACAATCCCAAACCATTTAAATATTTTGGCTTTTTTTAAAGATTCTTCATGGTTGTCACAACCTGTACAAGCCACCTTCATTGCACCACCATAATTGTTCACTTGAAAAATTTCTTACCAGCGCCATTTGTTCAGATCAGACAATACTTCTCTGTAGCGTTAACGTCGGCTGAGAGTGATGAAAGAATAGCACCAGCGAAGTACGACTCTGAGCTCACCTGGAAAAACTCACGCAAAAGCAGGAGATTAGCATGAGTAAAATGTCTTTCACCATATACTCCTACACAGTGAATGTAGATCCTTTGGGCACACTGAAATGTACTGAAAAATAATCCAAACTAGCACAGTTTAGTAATCCCACCACTCTTTTACTCTGCTTTGAGTTGGTGTGTTATAATACGATTGTCATTGTAAATAAACCGCTTTGCTCCGAGACATGGCGACTTTCACATCCTGTCAATCTGTATCGTTTCTGACAAGCACCGTTTACTGCAGTTCCGGAAATGCATTAAATTCAGTCCCAGGGAAGGTTGGAATTAATCCAATCGTCTAGCGAGAATGTGCCTCAATGTCGAGAAGCGAATGAACTTTTACACCTACTGCAGTACTGGTCATTGGTACACAACAGCCGTTGGCAGTACACACGCACGCACACAGCCGCTGTCGATACGCACTAGCCGCTGCTAACGACGCAACAGAATGTCCACCTCTTTTCGGTTGCGATCGCCGACCTGTTGCGGCTAGATGTATAAACAGCTGACAAAACGCTGTTTGTCCACTACAAAATTTGCTCGATAACTCACTGCAGTACCTTAGCAGGCTTACTAACGCCTCGTCTGCTACTACTAGTACTAGCCACAATCGATCTTATGGTCTGGTCGACGACGTTCGGTCGATCAGTTGCACCGTTGAATGTGCTCAACACATCGTAAGGCGTCACCACGCACGCGACGTAGATGTACGAGAGCGGCTTTGTTGGCGAATGGAACCTCAATCTAGGAAAACCAGCCGCCCTGCTTCGATTGACACAGTCCGAAACACAATTTACAGTCATCTCGACTTTGGGGAGCATGAAACACGCCCTTATGCACACATACGGGCAGAAGTTAGAGCATTGACGTACGCTGTTTTCCCCACGTCAATACTTCCGTCAAGCAGGAGATGATGAGCTAATTCGTTCACTTTATAATCACAAAAGAACACTCTGAAAAGGCCTTCTCCCAAAAGCCTCACTCTCCACAACCACTCCACAACACAATTCACACCTCTTAAATTTCAAATTTCCTCTCGGATAAGCTGATACCCCAGCTGCAGAGGAAGGTAATCGCGCGCCAGAAAGGTGACCTGACCGCACGCACGTCCTTGGCTAGATTTCTCTTCTTGAACCACCAACTCTGACTTTTCGCCGCTAATGAAATGTCGCTGCTAGAGACGCTGTCCTAGTTCCCTCGACTGAACTCAAGAACACATCCACTCACCAAGGACACCACGTGTTAACCATTTGCCACCCGCCCAATCAAATTTCGATCGATAGTGGTCGATGACGTTGCAGTTCGGAACAGCGCCGTTTATCGCGTATATTGAACATAAGCTTAGATTTGTTTGGATTAGAGGACATAAAGATAGCCATAGAAACGAATGACAGCAAGAAAAGCATCCCTTGCGATTTGAAAAAATCGAGTTGGAAGCTTCGCAAAGTTCGCAATCTCGAAAGTGATTCTCCGCGGTGTGTAGTCTGTGCGTGATGGATGCGGATGAAGCTATCGAGTATTTTTTTGCCTTGAGCGACGATGATTTGGATTCTTTGGGCTCTGAGTCGTCTTTCGTACTCAGCGAAGAGTCTGGCGATAGTCCGGACGGAGTTTCTGATGACGAGGGAGACGGAGATGAGTTTGCTGACAGTGACGAAGACGGTGGCAGCGGAAGCGGGGCGAGTGACGACGGAGTTCCAGTGTTCGCTGGAAGAGATGGCGTTCGTGGTCGTGGGTTTCCCCGTGGAAGAGCAGGCATTGCTGGCCGAGGACGAGAAAGAGGAAGAGGAAGAGGTTTAGCAGGAAGAGGAAGAGGCGGAGTAGGGAGAGGAAGGGGCGGTGGAAGAGGGCGAGGCCGAGAACGAGGACGAGGTCGTGGTGCTGGGCACGCTGCTGGAGGAGAGGAGGACGACGAACTCAGAGAGCCAAAGGGCTGGGATGATTCTGACGATGAAGGAGAGGGCAGCCTACCAGACTTTCATCCAGATACACCTGCAGGACTGTCTCTGCCGACCAACTTTCAACCAGAAAGGGAAGTTGATTTTTTCAAGCTTTTTTCACGCCATTTGTCGCAGCGTCTTTGGCTCTTTTTATAAACACCTATGCTTGACTCCACATAGTAGAGTATCCCAGCTTTGGAGATAAATATGAGAGTGGTTTGAGACAGACGCTAATGAGATTTACCACCTGCTAGCTTTGCTCCTCTACATGGGAATTTGCAAACTTCCCAAGGAACCTGACTGCTGGCGAACAACATCTCTATTTCATGGTAACTGGGCGCGAGGCATAATTCCAAGCTGCAACAGGTATCTAGCTCTGATGAAATTTTTTCACATTACAGATCCATCAACTGAGCTTCCTGATAATCGCCTGAGAAAAGTACATTTCCTGTACAACACCATGAAAGAGACTTGTCAAGCTCTGTTCAAATCACTCCAAGAAGTTTCTGTTGATGAAAGGATGATAAAATCAAAGGGTCACTTCATCTTCAAGCAATATCTTCCAAAAAAACCTACAAAGTTGGGAGCCAAGGTCTTTGCTCTCTGTGATGTCAAAACCTCCTACCTTTGGAGTTTCAACATTTATACTGGTCATGGAGGCAATGAAGATCAGGCTGAAATGAACCACACCACAAATGCTGTGCTTGCTCTGACAGGGGGATTGGAGAACCAAGGACACATCATGTTCAGGATGCCTCATCTTTTTGCACACTAACCACTGAGACTGTTTTAGGCTGCACCATATCTAACCTTCTCTTTATACCTTTCCTTTCTTTTTCTCTTTTCTTCTTCTTTTTACCTCCTATTGGAGTCCCTTGAGCACTTTTGCTTGCCAATACCTTATCAGAGAAACAGAACTTCACCACAAAATTCCTTACCATCAAAATTCAAGGCCATTTTGGCAACTTTTGTGTATTCTACAAGTTTGTGACCAAAACTGTTGGATTCTATGACAAAAAAACTTTCAAAAAATATAAACTTGTCCACAGACAAGTCTTACCAGTTCCGAGCTATCAAAGTTTAAAAAAAAGGGCTTGTGGCACATACAAATAGTTTGGGTGGCAAAGGGTTAACTTTTCAGCTCCTGCACTTGTGTTCGCTACGTGCAGACCAAGCTCAATGAGCAAAAGCAACCCAAGCCCAAGACGATCACTACTTATGACAAATGCTTATGACAACATTCAACAGATCAGGATCTCTATCATTATGTGCTGTGCTTACCTTGCGGTTGGTATGTACATCAGGTAGGCCTACATGCAAGCATATTAGAGTGAGTGTGGGCTGCATGGGACAGAAATGTACTCCATGATGGTCGACTCTGTCATTTTATACTGCCAAGCACTCTGCCAATTGCGCCTCAGGCTAAGCTGATGAGACCTCTTCTGTGCTCCTGACAAGGCTGCGGTTAACTGGGCAGATTAGTCCAGCAGCCCAAATGACGTCTGAAAATCCAGTTGCTTTTCCTGGGGAACGAATGTTTCTCAACGTTAACCATCTTCTAAGGGCTGAAGGAAGTGGCCCAAAGTTAAACCTTCGCCCAGAACTTGTCTGTTTTAGAAAAATGGCAGACTTTGGGTTAGTATGGTAAGCCATATAGGCCCTCAAACCCAGACCTTTTTGACATTTACTGGATCAGTATGGTTGCCGTGCACACTTGCTGGGATTTCTTGCAAAAATTTATGTCGTTCTTGCTGATATGATCTTGAAGGGTATTTTTCAGAAAAAGAGAAGCATTTCACCAGTCTTGAGATCTAATTTTTTTTTTCTGCTTTTATCCCATTTTGCCCTGTTATACTGTCAAGAGAGAGAGACTCTGGATGACACTGCTGAGAGAAACACATGCACACGTGTACATTCTCTCGTGACATTAGTTGACCATTTTGACTTGAAAAATATCAGTTATGCTGAGAAAGAGCAAAGAGTGTCTCCACAGACACAATTATTCTCTCTTCATGCTGCAGCAAACAAATAATTCCTCCACCAGGAGACTTGTGAAGACTCAAATCGTTACAGACAAATTACTACCACTGTCACTTCTCCAACTTGCACACTTCTCTCACATATTATTACGTGTGAGAGTAAATTTTACTCTGGCTCTGACAATACTGCAGCCACACAGACCCACACTAACAGAGCAACTGGAGCGGCCCTGGGCTTTAAGTCTATTACCTTATATTACCTGAAAACTACAAAAAAGCCTAACAAAAGTTCATTTGAAAAAGTGCACACTTTTTAAAGTGCATCCAGAGTCAGTCATCATTCTCATCACTGTCATCTCCATCAGAATTGCAGTTCTCTTATTCTTCTTCAGCTGGAGCGTCATCATCATCTGCCTTTCCCTTGTTGTCACAGTCAGCACAAGAGCAGGCATCGGTCCACAGCAAGCGAGCCTTGAAGCAAGAGCACCTCCTCGAGCCACAGCCCTTCTTGCACCCACAATGCGTAAGGCCTAGCAGCTCTTCTGGAGGAGGCTTCTGGTCCATCCAGTCAATTGCAACGGTCTCTGTTGTCACTGTCCATCCATTCAGATGTGGTGATGGAATTTCCGGTTTCAGCTCCAGTGCCCTGCGCCAAACTGCAGCCTGATAGTTGGCACGCATCACATGCTTTCGCAAGGCATCTTT
>JAOWAW010152513.1:0-19143 GCA_028565695.1 Nicola tetela | reverse complement strand
TACAGTTACATCCCTTGTTGCAAGTGTTGAGCTATTTCGAAGGGACGGACTGAGAGAATCAGTTGTCTTAGTGTAATTCTTCTTATTCGCAGTTGAAATGCATAATAATAAGGCAGTTATCTTTGAGGTTTGACTGTAAATAGCCCTCAAGAAGATGTCATATGTATACACGGAGAGTATATAATTATAACAACAATCAGCTCACATTCAGCAGCTCTGGTTGGCCATCAAGGCAACCATTGCGCTATGGATTGGAAACGTTGTGGTGCGGTCACTGTAGTAACGACGCACGGACACATAATTTTTGCTGCAAGTGGTCTATTTATCCCTTTTAGTTTTGCTAGATGCTGGTTGCAGGGAGATAAAGAATAGATTCCTAGAACCACCCAACCAGCAAACAGGATTGTTATATTGACGATATCATTATCAGATTTTTGAGAAAAGTATTAATGAGATGAGATGGAGAACCTGTCAGGAGAGGAGTCAGCACAGAAGAAAAGATAAACTTTGCACGACACCCTGGTGCTGGCACATGCACGATATCGGTTCTGCGAGCGCTGTTTGTGCACTTCAAACCCTTACGAGTACATCGTAATGTGAATGTGTACAAATTTTGGCCAGGTGCAAGTATTAATTCCATATCTACCTCTTGCGCTGACAATCTAAGTTGCAAACGTACCAAATCCTAAACTCGATGTTCTGGGTGCCTTGGGTTCGAACCCCGCCCAGGCTGACGGCAAGAGTTATGATAAAATAATTAATCTATGTATTCTCCCCCAAAGAAAGGAAAGACTCACTGACAACATGTCCTAGAAAAATCATGTCACCGGACACCAGGCCGGTCCCTTTATCATCAAAGCTGTACGACCTTTGCTCTTGAGGCTTACTGAGCCACGCCGCCATAGCTGCGCAACTTCTTAATGAGTGGGGCCCGTTGATGCATACATTTAATTATATGCACGAAGAATGCTATTTACCTACTTTGTCATGTCAACAGGCCAACATTCTTCTCCAAGCCCCGCCGAAGAGCGGAGGATATACAGTATTAGGTGACATACAGTATTAACATGATGTATACTGGGAAAGTTGCAGATTCAGCAGATATAACTCTAGCCGCTATACACTTTCCACCGAGCCAGTTTTCTCCCTCTCCGAGGGCCGGCCCTTTCTGTTTGTTTGTTTTTTTCTCAAAGGGCGTTCCTCCACTGATGGTAAGTTTGTCGTCGAATTTCGTCGCGGACTACTTGCCGCTGCGGTAGCTGTTTAGGTATCTCACTGTGCTAATGGCGAGCCACGAGCCTGAGCTGCGGGTAAAAAGTTGGGCAGTGAAGAGGAAAGACCTTTCTTTTGAGCCAACTCAGCGCAAGAACTTCCTCGGCCATGGTTCATTTGGCGAAGTGTTTATCGCTATCTGGTTGGGCATCAAAGTCGCGGCAAAAAGGCTTTTCCGGAATATATTTAATGGCGACGGCACATCTTCTGAAGATGAGCTGAAAAAGCAACACCAGTTCCACCAGGAGTATGGGTTACTTACGAGACTGCATCATCCACACATCGTCCAACTTTATGGTGTCTACTTCCCAGACGATTACCCAGACGAACCACCGGTGATTATCATGGAGCTTCTGAGTAAGACCCTTCGCGAGGTCATCCTCAAAAGCCCAAAGCTGCTTCTCCTAGAAGCCATGGAGTATAGCCTGCAGATTGGTTCAGCTCTGTGCTATTTCCACGGCCAGAGCGATCCGATCGCCCACCGCGATCTCACCACTAACAATATCATGCTTACATCGTACGGAGTTTGTAAGATTGTCGATTTGGGACTTGCGAAAGTCTTTGACGAAACAGCACGAGAGAACTTGACGGCCATTCCAGGGAACCTCTGCTACATGCCCGCAGAGGTTCTCGCTAAAATCGGAGCGTACGACGAGCGTTTAGACGTGTTTTGCTTCGCGGTGGTGATGATGGAGATGCTCAATGGACGTTTGTCAAAGCCTCTTGACAAACTACTAGAAGAGCGACCCGAAGGTGGGCTGGCCCCAATGGCGGAGACCAAACGACGTGCTCTTGACCTTGAGCTTCTCGGAGAGCGCCACCCTTTACGAGAGCTCATCATTGAACTACTGCAGCCTCAAGACTCTAGACCTTCCATCGCCGAAGCGTACCGAATACTCGTTGATCTACGTTCAAGCGAGGCAGTCGCAACAGCGGCAACTGACGAGTGTCGTAGCATTCGTCGTCAGAGCTCTCAGCTGGAAGAGGCACACCAGAGAGAGAGATTCGCGAGTTGAAGGAACAGGTAAGAGAAATACCGGCGCTTCTGATATCAACAAAAAATGCGAGCCTTACCAAGCTGTTTCGGAAAATCTTGATCAGTCAGCAAGGCTAGTTAGCACATTGACGAAAATAACAAGCTTACGAACTCCGTACATTCACACGTCATGTCATGTGACCGTAACAACAGCACTGACCAATCGGAGAGAGTGCATAGGCGGGCGCTGTTTTCCGATAATTTGAGTAGCGTTCATGCATCGAGGTTCCTACCGAGTACGGGGGCTGGACCGCGGAGTCCATACCCGAGCGCCGCAGGCCGAGGGCATGGATGAACGTCGGTTCAGCCCGTGTACAACGGTCTGCACCCGTGCTTCCACATGCAAACAAACACATGATCTTGATCAAAACGAGATCGCTGTCCATTCCTTGTCTAGAACATAGAGTACCAAACTTCTTTTGATATTCCTTGAATGTCTGTTCAGAGGTTTCTTTTTGTATTTGTTTCAGATGATCAGGAGTGAATATGCCTTACAAGAAGCCATTCAAGCTCAGCTGGCTGAGAACAAGGAAACTGTAGGTATTTGCTAGTATCCCTTGGCAACCTTAACTGAAATATGTTTGTGCTAATGTTAGCTATGTTTGCCAAAATCTCATACAGCCCTGAAAACATACAACCCACAAAATTTAGTCATCTAGGTATATTGTCCCCTCCCCCCTCCCCCATCCCTGGCCTAGGTTATTGTGCTATTGGCTCAAGGGCATCTTGTTTCATTAGTGTCAGCAGACTGATGACATCACAAGATGCATTCCAGTGTTATAATGGACTGTGGGTGATTTTCACACCTGTTCATTTCAATTTTGCCACTCCATAACAAAGATGGCCAATTGTGCCTGTCAGGTGTACTGTGTTCGATGAGACTTGCACGCTTTGGGCAAAGATCCACCTTTAAATATAGCTGTCAATTAACTCTTCCATGAACTGTCAACAAGTTTCACTTCTTGATCGAAAGCTTTATGTTGACACAGAGTCACCAGGTTATACGACAGGGAGAAGTCCACTTGCGTGAGATACGTGACCTGAAAGAACAGGCAAGAACAAATTCCTTGTTGGGTCTTTGAGTGTCTGCAAGTACCCACATGTACAAGTGTTTGTATTTATAGAATTTGGAGAAGTCACATTAGGTTCCTTTCTGTTAAGGTATGCTAGTTTGTAACACCTGTACATGGAGATGCTAGAGTAATTGGAAACTCAAGTGAATTGAAGGCTCTAAGACATTCAAATACTGGGGGTAGGGAATGAATCCATTTCATTCCATACAAGTATATATGTGTACTTCTTCAGTTTGCAAGCATAAAGAAAAAAAAACACAACAGTGCAGAATTACCTGCCATTGTCACAGTGTTGACACATATTAGTGTAAAACATTATTATTGGAGGGCATTTGTCCAGAAACACCATCGCAGGCTTAATGGGCACTATGCAATGACATTGTCATATGACATGGGAAGCCCCTTTTGGACTGAAAGAATGTCACCGAGTGTTATAATATATGATCACATGCCGCCTGGCTGTTGACCAGATTACCTTCAAAAACTTATTCTCTTCGTTGCTGTCAATGTAGCCCAGGGAAAAACTATTGTTTGTTCTTCCTGGCACCAGACTGAGTTTACAGTTTTGTCTAGTTCTGGCATATGCATGTATTTGAACTGTTTCACTGGTTTGCTGCCATTGAACTAATTAATGGTTTAGGACTGTAGCTCAGTGACATCCAAGAAAAGGGCTGTCAATGGTGTGTGGGTGGTACTTTTGAGAGCCAATTATGTTGTCCGGTAGCAGTGCTGAACAAGGTGGCTGTTGTACCAGAAACAGCAAATATTTGCCAAAGTCTTTCCATTTGTAGCTCCCCTATACCCAAACACTAAAGATAGGAAAATGTGGAAAGGAAAAGTGAGTCGTAGAAATAGTGGAAGCCTGGGCACATAAAGAAGGTGAACAGGATGCTCACACATAAGAATCCCCGTGTATGTGTCATTAAAAAGGTCCCCTAGGCATGAGGTTCAAGCTAGGCGTGCATTTGCATCCCAACTCCACTTTATAATTCCTGCCCATGTCATGTTTTGCTTTTGCTAGCTCGATACAAGTGAACAACACTATTCATAACCTCTGTGTCATGATCCCCTTTCTCTGCAAAATGATTTTCACCTTACAATCTAAGCTACAAGCCCAAGTAAAAAAATGGAGCAGACAGAGCCATGCAGTCAAACATCAGTCATCAATGAATTCAGCAAGTGCCTGAGAGCATAAGAGGAAGGAAATCTTCCTAAATTGCTGGCCATAGTGACTTCATCTGTTGATAAAAGCATTGATGAGGGCTGTGATGTGTGAGCCTAAACATAATTGGTTTGCAAAAACTTTCACAGGTTGTTTGTGAAGGTGATGGCGAATCAATGATTAAATTAATAGACAGCTGTAAAGATAACTCACTCATGGATATTCTACAGAAAACTCCTCAACAGATAGCAGCTGTTTCTGACTTTAATTTGGAAGTCATTCACTCCAAGACAAACCTTAGATCTTTGAAAGATCTGCCAGCCAGCTATCGCTCTTCATGCAAGATCACACAGTGTTCACAGCTGTTGGGAAAAATATAACCCTGACACCTGACTTCTGGGGTTAAAGATGCCATCATAACATTACAGTCCCCAATTTTTGCCTCCAGTGAATTTTTATCAACTCATGTCAACAATCAAAGGTTTTTGCAATTATCTTACCCATACTTTAACTCAGCCTTGTGGATGCTCTTTACAGGTTACCAGTCAGGAAGAGACTCTGCAGTGGAAGATTCATGAATTGGAAGAACTAGTAAGCTACAGTAGAACCACTGATATAATCAGTATGTGTGACTAGATCTGACCAGTGATATTTATGTGCATATGTGGGCTGTTATGTCATTAGCATGTATGTGTCTTTAATTCTTGTGAGGGCATTGTATGAATGTATCTGTATGTTGTATACACTAGTTTTAGTATGGGTGTTACTGTACTACATATGCATGTGTTGGACTTTGCACTGGACCAAGGTCTAATAGCCATCTACATCCTTGTTAGGCTGTATCCATCCACAATTGCAGATATTAGGGGGTTTGAACAAGGATCAGAGTTCAGCTGAATCTGGAAAAGTTCGTGATACATGCACTTGCTTTATAGTGTTTTGTTTATGCTCACGTCCATCATACTATAGTAGGCAGGAACAAGATGCTGAGAAGAAGACAATCGTGGTGCGTGGACTTGCAATTTATGCAGTGAAAGTCTCTTCATGCTACCTTGGTCTAACACCTAGCTCAAGTTGTTTGTGATTTATATGGACAAACTTGACTATTCACACATAAAAACATCCTCTCTAGCAAAAGACAACAGGGCAGACTAAGGTTGACACTAGACCCATGAGCTTTCCTTAATCGTCATGTGAGACATAGAGGTCATGCACAATGCCCCGTACTGGTTGGCCAGCTGATTTACTGGCTTCAGAAGTAGCTACTTATTTGTGTATGAATCCCTACAGATGTAAAGCACGCTGTAGCTTGTTTTCAGACTTCTGCCTTGCATGACCTTAGACACATTGTAGAATGCCATAGTCCTGAGGGTTCACAATGCCATGGTCTCTTGCTTTGAGATGACTAATCATCCTGATTACAAACTTGAAGAAAGTAAACTGTGATCTGCTTTGGTTACCCATATTATATGGCTTTTTGAATGGCCATTTAGGATCTTAACCCAGTACAGGGTCCGACATATGCACATTCTTTGTAGGTACTCGTATAATCCTCTCCATGGCTATGTTGGATGACTAGTGTATGTTTAATTGTGCAAACATGTATGGGCTGTGTTGTCATGCTCGTATGTGTATATGGTGTGTAAAGTGCATGTGTAGTATCACCACTCAAATTAGACACCACGAGCAAATTATATCCTCTTCTCTGTCATTGTACACAATTCTTGTTAGTGAACCAAAGCACCTTTATGTATAGATTCATAGCTGAGAGCGAGGTCATGGCCGGCAAATCACAAACTGAGCCACATAGCAGCGAGGGTTGTGATGCAGCTGGTTGCGACCTAGTGTCAAGGCTATGAATTTATTTCTCACACTGCGACCTTATCACAACCTTGAAGTGCATGGGTAAGGGGTTGTGATTAGCAGATGGTGTGTGGGTAAGGGGTTGTGATTAGCAGATTGTGCACTGGCAAGGGGTTGTAATCAGAAATTCACAACCTCTTAGGAGAAAGGTGGTTTGTATGGGTGACGTCATGTGAGTTGTGAGAAAGCAAATTCAGTATCATTTCTCAATATGCTGATGATTTACATTGAGTTAAATGCTGTAGAGAAGCCTACAGTTGAATGCATGGAATGCTGAAGTCTCCCTGTAGATCCTCTGTCAAAGCTTTGAAATCATGGAATTTTTTGCAAGAAGGTAACCGTATATGCGATTGGTAGGGTCTTCATCAATTGCAACACCTGGAACGGTGGTAAGCTTAGGCCTGAAAGCGGTGTGTCAATTTTTTACTCCTCTTGCAGGGGTGGAGGCTAGAAGTGGCACACGGTTGTATAGCTTTTGGTTTTCCATGCTGTATGTTGATCACTGCTGAACCTCCAGCAAACTTTTCTACATATAGACCTTGGAGAGAAAATAACTTATTTTCCATTTACCACACCCAGTTGCAATCATCACATTTTTAACTTCCCCCAGTTGTTTACTTCTTCTTCCCAATGAGCTTTTTTACGGAGGTTTTTTTCAGTTTTGCTGCACATGTTGAATTGTCTAACAACCTGCCAACTCCTGGGACTACTGGCGTTGGATACACATACTTGAAATCACACCTTTATTGTAAAGCTATAGCTGCAGTTCTTGGTGATGATCACAACCTTCTCGGTCAGTTTAATATGCCGGCAATCTTGGAAAGAAAACTCCCTGATTTATTAGTTATAACTAGTACTGTGAAACTGCTCATTCAAATAAATCACTGAGCAGGCTAAACTTCCTAATTTCTGGCTTGCTGGCACAATGGATTTCTAGTTGTTCTATGTAAATATGTATGACAAGTTGTTTATGTACATGCTGCTGTAATAGATGATGGGCTCTCAAGGTGCACTCTGACATGTTCACACTCTGTTGCAGGAGAACAATGAAGTGGTATGTGCAGCTCTAACAATTCAGCACTAATTTAAAACCTACAAGCTGAGGGCTACACTTTGCTCGAACAGCTGTCAGCATTGTCAGCTATAAGTCCAAGCTAGGTGTCATGTGACTTCTCATCCTTATACAAGGACATTGGGCTATGGTAATATTTTTGATCTGCTCGTTGCAGGCAACCAACAGTCAACAAATGCTTCGTGAGGTACAGTCTCAGCTTCAAAGGAACAAGGAAGAGGTTAGACTATTATATGTATCATGTTAGCAGTTGAATTTCTCTGCTAAGACGTCTTGTGATGTTTTATTTCTCTGTATATTGGTTATCTGTATGTAGATAGCTAGTGGTCTTCGGGAGAGCATCAGCTGCATCAAAGATCAGGTCTTCTCTCAGGTCAGTGGACATGTACAATCGTTGTGGATTGCACATGTACTCTATAAAGTATCCCTCAACTTCTGATCAGTAATACTTGTGGTACCGGTGTAAAGAATGCTCAAATCGGGTATGGTACCTGCCAGTGAAATGCTTGTCTCATCCTGTCAGCTGGCAGTCATATCTAACATTCAATATCCTCTCACCAAGTGCAGAACACTGGCACTCCAGCTTGCCTTGACTGAAATATCTAATATATTTATTTCTGTACTACTGGTGTATGAAACTCTCAGTTTCTAGTTAAACAGGAAAAGAGCATTACCTGTGTGGTTGCTCACAGAGAACATTTCCCAGCGAAGTTCAACGGTTGAACATTGCTGTCCAAGAGGTGCAACAACAAAACAATTGTGGGGCCAGTTATACGTCTGGTGGAGACAGTGTGATGCCTGTTGCTGTAAGTATAAACAGGAGTATGGTATTATAAATATAAATTGACGAACATCTGTTAGGAGTTAGGATTGGTAAATATGTGGGTGATGAATGAGACCCCAGTAGTGCTCCTGCAGGACATTGCTGTATGTATTGATCATTTGGACGATTTTGGCTCAGTAGGCACAATAATACATTAGATCTCACTGTTAGCTAGAAGCAGATTGCCATTTGGATAACCTTCTACCATTCATGTGCATGAATTTGGTTCAATGCTTGCAGAAATATTCTCAGGACATGTACACTGTACACAAACCAATGTGCATGTGGATATGTACGCAATTATACAGAGGTGACATCGATCTGCAAGCCATGGCAACAATGATCTGTGTAACAGATGCACTGCATATGGCATACACCACTGCATAATAGCGTTGTTTAGGCCATCAGTTTTTTAATCAGTGTTTTGCATCCCCTTTTTCTAGCCAAGGATACGAGGGAGCTCTCAAAAAAACAGGTACCCACAGTATTCCGTATGTAAGAACCCCACTAGGTACACCAAAAGATATTATGCATGAAGTCATCACCAAGCATTCTGATGTATTAACTCCGCCTGACAGTGTGGACACAAAATTCATGGTGTTTGTATTTATTCATGAAAATGGACAGATAGAGTGAGAGTGTACTGCGGTACAGTCAAGCATGCTACATGTTGTTGCGCCTTCATCGATCGATATGCGCGATCTTAGCATGTATGCCTACACTTGGTAGATCTACACGTGTCCTAACCCTCGGTCAACTACTTAGGCACATTACTCGCAGTCAAGAGCGACGGTCCGTCATATCTCATCCGAACTATACACAAAACCAACGGACAGCCACCAATACCTATACTTCCGTCGAGCAACCATCCGCCGCATGTGCACAAACACCTACCGTACGGACTCGCTGTAAGACTGCGGCAAATCGTATCGGATGACGGCCAACTCCAAGCAAGACTTTGAGAGCTGAAATCTTTCCTCCTGACTAGAGGATATACTAGCTCCGATATTGACACACAACTACGCAAGGCAACAGCAGCGCCACGGGAAGTAGCCCTTCAATGCAATCAGTAGAACAGGACGAAGAGAATCCCCCTCGTGTGCGATTGGAGTGAACATTTACCAGACCTCGGCCATCTGGTCCGCCAGTTCATGCCAGTCCTACAGAGCACCGATGACCTTGCGAAGTGCTTCAGTGACGCGCCGCTTCTGAGCTATAGACGACCGTAAAACCTCAGAGATATCCTGGTTCACGCGAAAACCTTAACAAACGCAGGCTCACACACGACAAGCCGCGCACCTGGTACCTACCAATGCCTTCGTCCACGATGCATCTGCCTGACATGCAGCGCAGTCGCGAACACAACAACCATCTGAACGGGGGCGAGATCGACGCGCAAAATACACCGTCGTATGACCTGCAACACATCCTCACTCGTACCTAAACCTCATCACCTGTTCAGCGTGCGACGGAGCTACGTTGGGGAGACCCGTAATAAGGAAGTAAGCTCTGAGAACGCCTGAATGGACACCGTACTGACATACGGAACAAAAACGACACCCCAGTCGGTGTTCACTGTAGCCAACACGGCCATCACCTCCGTATTTCAGGCCTCGAAACGACCAACGCCCACCCCTCGTCGCGAAAACTCCGACAGAAACATTGGATCGAAACGATCAAACACTCACCATCATGCACGTATTTAAACAGAGACAACGGGATCGACATTCTAACGTTGTGGTGTTGGTCACGCGCATTAATTTGAATCAAACCACATGTCCTCTCACCTTCTACCCTCTCTTTCCCACATCTTTTGTCACCTATATACTGACCTTATATAACACTCGTTCTTCTTCCTCTCAATCTCTGTCATTTTCTCTGACGAAAGCCGAAGGCCGAAACGTAAGGCTTCTTCTAACCTGTTTTTCAGTATTGTTTATACATGTGTAGGATTGATGCCGTCGGTTTAACTTTCTGTCACTCCATAGTCTATGGGCAGAGGTATTACCTGATGCATTAGAACATGTATAGTTAGACACCCGGCAAATCATGGATGTGGGTGGCTGAAAAGCAAATTAAAAGAAGGAACAATTTAGTGTTGCGGGCCGTCCTCAGTCTGTGTTTGTGTTCTGTCTAATACAGCGACTTCAGTTTTGGTTGCTCTACTGCGTATCCACTAGCCTTTGCTTCCGGTGTTGCGTGCATGTGCAAATATCTGGGCTAATCTATAGTTATCCATGTATGTGGCGTGATATAACGTGTGTGAGTACATTCTGATTTATGTGTATAAACATATACGTGAAATTTGGTGTTGTGTGTATACAAATATCAGCGCATGCCAGTACTTGAACACAAGTGTGGAACGGAGACTCCTACAGTTTGGTTGTCTTCTTTCTCTTGTCTTCTTACAGCTGAGGGGTGAAAGTTTTCGCTATGATCAGGCAGTGGTGAAAGTCCTTCAGAAAGCTAAGGAACAAGGCTGCCCATTTCCATTCACTGAGGTCAGTACTGTATATTGTAAAACAGTATGAAGAAACAACTACGTGTAAGTATATTGAGGCCTCCTTGAAGAGTAGTGGTGTCATTGTCCTGCGAGGTGGTCTGTAGTTTTCTTTCTTGTCACTGTACTTTTAAGTCTGACTTGGGTCAATGCTTCTGTGAAAAAATGTTCATTGTAAACTTAATACACATTTCGAATTTGGGAGAAATAATTACAGAACTACTGTGAAACTAGATAAATATGTAAACATTTATCTAAGACATTCTATGTTGTTGGCAGTGGAAGCAGCTCCCAAACTTCATCAAAGGGAAAGTCACCGGTTCCACCTATCCAGCAGTCTTTGCCAAGAAACTCTTCATCGCATTTTCTACTGAGGTTGACAATTGCAATGCAGCACATGTGATGTTTACAACTGATCTTTTCCAGTGGACAGCAGTACCAACACTGGAAAATGCCACAAGCTGCCATGCTTTGTTTCCATTCCAAGACCATCTCTATGTAGCATTTATGGAACATGATTCTGATCATTCGTCTCATCAACTAATGGATGTAACTTCTGGGAAAGGGAGGCGCCTTCTAAACGGAAAGTTTCGCCACATTAAGTGGGATTTTGCATCCATTGTGGTTGAGAAGAAACTGTGGGTGATTGGTGGTTGGGATGATGAAGCAGACCTGCAGACTGTAGACATTTATGACCTCATGCTCGAACAGTGGTGTTTGGATAGTGAACTGCAAATGTACTTGTATCAACTGTCCAAAGCAATCTGTGGAAGAAGGGCAATTCTTCACAGGAACCGTGTTCATCTCGTAGGTGGTTTGGAGGATGTCCCTACCAAAGTAATTTACAGCACATCCCTTTCCCTGGATGCTTGTGCAAACTGGCTGGGTGATGTAGTTCAAGAAGTACCACATTGTGAATGTGGAGGACATTCTTTGAATGAATGCCTTCTTGTAGCTGGTGGATATTCTCAAAATCTAAATTCCCCCTCAGCAGAAGTCTTCTGTTTTGATGAGGAAACCGATGCGTGGCTTTCACTTCCTAGTTTACGTCATTGCAGAAGATGACTGACCATGATAAATTTTGGTAGGCAATTGGTATGCATAGGCGGAATAGACGGCACTGGAGAATGGGTAGACACAATTGAAGTGATGGAGTTGATGAACTCTCATTAGACAACTCTATTCCTTTAAGTTGTCTCAGCAAATTCATATCTGGAATGCATTTTCTACTTTTCCCTTTTCTCTTGCTCACCTGGTCTTTCTTCCACAAGGTTTGTTCACTATTCTAACCTACATATCTTCAGATCGGATCAGATGCTTGTCCCGTGAATAATTTACTACTAGTAATTTATGATTGCATGTAAAGCTAAACCTGTAGCCTCGTGGCATCTCATGCCAAAAACACATTGAGCAGTCAAAAAATTCCAATAAGCACCATACCTCAAGCTGGTGCGTGCATGCCTATTTATTGAGTTGGATCACACCAGTTCTACTTGTAGTAATGTAATGCATGTGCCAGCTAAACACACAGAGACTGATAACACACATATGTGCACACAGCAGATATGCTAACCCTGAAGAAGCCTTGAAATCACAGCATATTTCACATGTGTAATTGGCTAATTGCATGCTTTAGCACAGTGACATACATGCATCCCCGGATTCATCAGAATATACACGTTTGATACAGCAGGCAAGTAACTATATAACACATGGACAGCATGCGTATGCAAGAACACCACAGTGGAAGTAGCTGAGATTAATTCATGTTATACAACATGCTCCTTAGCAAAATCTGTTTTGTCTAACTGAAAGACCTTGAAGCACTCATTGCATCTATTCCATAGCTAGATGTGTCCGCTACAAAGGTAGACTGTCGATCATCTGGCTGGGTAGTCATTATACGAAGAGGATTTTCGCCTGACTCTAGTTCTTGCAGGACAAGCTTATTTCATCTAAAAGAAAAAAAATTGATGCTCTAGATGTATTAATTATTATCGTTTAAAAACATCAAGTAAAAGTATCATGGCAGAATTTAGACACTCTGGGCATAAATACATAATGGCTCGTAGAAGATTCCGTCGATGTCACCAACAGCATTTCGGTGACTAACTAACATGGTCCAGTCTTTGTGCATGCCTATGATGCCAGTAGACTATATACGAACTCATCTTGCTGATTGTCAGTGTTCTTGGTCCTCTTGTTTTTTTCAATATACCGCTTAATTTGTCTGCAGTTGTGGGATCCACTTTAAGAGGGATGGGGCTTCGGTCAATATGTTTCATGGCCAGAAATGGCAAAAAGACCCCCGGCAAAAGAATAATTGGTTTTTTTTTTGCGTTGTTACTTCACATGCCCAAAACGGCAGTGGTGCGCATGGCCGCCAAGTGCCAGTCGCATGAGTCCGTGGCGGTATGCAGGTGGTCATGTATTCCTTGCTGCTATTATTGAGCGACATCCATATTCGCAAAGGTAAGCTATTCAATTCTTTTGTTCCAAAAACTTTAATACTACTGAGGCGGCTCAAAGGATCGCAATCCCAGTGAATTTTGCTAACTATTTTTGGATATCGAGTCAGAGCTAGCCAGGATTAGCAACAACAACAATAAGATTAATGACAAATATAGGGTGACCCGGAAAATGTCCTGGAATCTGGGATCAAAGAATGGTGATTTTTTGTAGGTAAGCCCTTGCAAACTGCCGAAAATGGAATTTTCGCGATTTTCTGCGAATCCAATTGAAATAGCGTCTGTTGGACTTTATTTATTTGCTCATTTTGTGTTTATTTGTTAATATTATATTGAGGGCCTAAGTGCTCAACCGTACCCTGGTCAAAGGGTCTTCCTTCAAACCAGTAACTTACAATAATGCACAGAGAGTAAACATATAATTGCACAAATTGATATGCAGCTCACGTGATTGATATGTCCTGATAAGCATATCGTTTACTTTGCACGGGAAAGAGGAGAGAAAATCACCGATCGTTGGCTTACGAACTTTAATCGCTTACGAAAGGCCGGAGGCCCTTGCTCACGAAATATGTTCGCGGTTACAAAAATTCAGTTCCAGGGTTACAATACTTCCTTGTACTGATTGGTGTTTACTAGTAGCTGTTTATATATGGTTGCAATCTGCAAAGCTCTGGTCGGAACTTGCCCGTCTGCAGATGGCCAGAACCGTGGACAACCATTTTGTCTTCTGACGTTTTGGCAAACAATGAACAGTGTAGCGTGGCTTCAACTAAGAATATGGACCTTCGTCTTTTCTGACTGAAATGTCTGGCAAAAATAAGGACCTTGAATCAAAAGGCTCATTAAGGTTCGATCGGGAGAAGAAAGTAGTTTAAGTGCGCGACAGCTATCCTCTCAGTTAAAGTTGAAACAACTGTGCTTCCATAGTTTGAGCAAAAATTTTATGAGCATTAATTTGAGCATTGGTTTCTCGAGCTCTCTCGAGCAAAGCAAATTGCACAGGTCCAGACTTCTGTTTGCTCATTTTTTTAAGCACATAGCTAATGGTAATAAACCACCTCTGAACACTGACTACCGAGTCGCAATAGCCGTCTGCAATACTTGGAACTACAGTGTCACGAACGTTGCGTTATTCTCGTCCTAAGAATACCCTCCTCGTTACGTGTGGGTTAATTAACTCCTCCCTGGCTCACTCTTCATCAGGCAAAAACACCAAAAGTAAGGAGAGCGAGAGCAGTCCAAGTCTCATCCAGTTTTGGTAAAGGACTCAATTCAGAACTGATCATGAAGAGAAGAGCGGGTGTACAAGATGGGTGCGGGATCGTACAAGAAAAGGGCGTGGGGTCGTACAAGAAAATGGTGTGGGATCGTACAAGAAAAGGATGTGGGGTCGTACAAGAAAAGGGTACATGATCGTGACGGAAAAAATACATTCATCATGCATGCGTCAACATACAGTGCGCGGATGCACCTGGAAATGCTGACGACCCGTTTTCGGGTTTTAGGTGCTGCGGCAAAGAAGTTTCACAAACTGGTGCGGCAGACGGCGTGACATTTGTCCAATTTAGTCAGGGAAATGACAAACACCTGTTCATAATTTTAGAAAGCGATCACGGTGATATCCTAGAACCAATCCCTTACCTATGGTGTAACTGTTAGGTTTCACAATGACTCAGGCGGTGCGTGCAGACGCGCTAGTAACCATGACAACACCGGGATGGTTTCTGTTTCACTCAGACCTGCAGACGGTGTGTTTGGGAGGGTGGTTCCGAAATAAGTGCTTCGCTGCTCTAGTCTAGATCTGTCGACAGTGGGGCCTGCTATGCGTGGGTACTCTTGTTTTGTTGTACATGTATGCGGTAAATATTGTTCGACAGCGCAGGGCGTACCTCGAGTACCTCAGCAGCTAATGCAATTTTCGGAATTTTTTATCGTCTGGCATAGGGTTGTTTCTATTTTAGTGTAATCCGCTGTGCACGTGGTTCAAGCAATGTTGCCGCAACTTGATGCCGCCAGAAAAGCAGCCATATACCAAGCGCGAAGCCCCGCGCACTCCTGCCTGCATCGATCAAATTCATTCAAGTTCAAATTTTTCAACAGGGCTGAGACTAGGAGAAGTGGAAAACGTTTGGATTCGCCGGCGAAACGAGAGAGCCGTCGACTTTTCAGTCTTAGGGCCGTCGTAGCTGGAAACAAGTAAGAGAACAGAGCGAAGAGGTTTCAAGCTGTCTGCGATGGTTGTGTGAATCGATTGCACGAATGAGGATTGCCGTCAGAGTGCACGTGCGGTGGCGGAACCACGCGCACGGCGATTACATGTAGAATCCTAGCGGGAGTGGACCTGTTCCGCTGGTGACAACACAACCACTTTCTCTCAGCTCAGGAGAGAAGACAGGTCAATAACAGCCACTGAATATCTATAACTACGTCTCCGACATCTGGCGGTTGGTCCTGTGGTTTGAGTACTAGTTCCTGTGTGCGATACTTCCGTCGGCTGCCTATCGCTCCAAGAAATAATAACCGAAAGCAGCTGTTACCGTGCTGCGCGCAGCAATAAGAAGCTTATCTTGCAACTCGATACGTTCTCGGTAGCTGTACTATCTGTCTGGACATAAATTCGGCTTTTCTTTGAATTCTTGGAGCGGAAGAGATGCTACGCTAGTTTTGGCGGCGCTGCTTGTCTGTCCGTAAGGTCTGGACGTGGACTTGCTCCGGTAGCAAGGTGACGGGTATTGAACACTGTAAGTGGCAAAGTTAACGTTTGGGGACGATGTCGCTTCCTCCGAAGCAGCCGCGTTTGGTGACTGTGGTCAAGACGAGTGGAAAGACGTTCGGCTTCAATCTTCATGGCGTGAAAGGAAAGCCAGGACAAACGGTCAAGAGCGTCGAAGAGACGGGGCCGGCATTCAAGGCTGGGCTCTACCCAGGCGACAGGATCATTGCCGTCAATTCGCATCGTGTCATCGGCGAAACGCACACCATGGTCGTCTCTAGGATAAAGGAGAGTGGCGACAGGGTCACTCTACTCGTCGTCGACGAGGAGACGTACGAGAACTACAATACGAAAGGTCTAGTCATAGACGAAGCGAGCGCGGTGGTGATGACTAACGAGAACGGATCGCCAGCCTCCGCGGGATCGCCAACTACGCCGACAGGACCCTTGCCCGTGCACGCGTTCAGAAAAAACCGAGTAAAAAAGCGTGACCAAGCCAAGTCAGCCAGCGCTGATTGGGCATCAAAACGAGCTGCCTTTGATGACATGTAAAAATTGGCTGAACGTTGCTCAACTCATTGCCTTTGAAAAGACTCGGCGAGATCGAAGATCAGCACTAGATGAAGCAAGTGTTCCGCTGAGACAGACTTCAGTCTGATTGGCGATCACCAACCTCGCCTAGGTGAGCGCTGTTTCGCAGACTTGTAGGAATTCCGTTAAATTCTTTCCCCACCTCTCCATTCTAAATTCAAGAAACTGACATTTTTTGCGTGTGTATTAAAGATGTTTTTTTCTCTCCGTTTTGCGTTTGTCTATCAAACATCTCGAACTCTGGAGGGCTGTAGTGTTCTCACGTCTGATCTTCCTGTGAAAAGTTTGCTGATGCATGACGCAATGCATAGGTGCAGCTGTTTCCTTTCTTGAGCATGTTTCTCTTGTTACGCCTGCTTGTGCGAGGCATGCATTTTTTGCCTCACACTTTGCCGCCGTTCTGTTCTTTTCTCAAGTTATGCGGTAGAAAATATTTTGAGTTCACTGAAATTAAGATCGTTCAGCCTGGTTGCTGCTACGCTCAGTTTTGAAAACCGTGTGAGCCGAGCGTTCAATGACTGCCGAGGCTCTTATGAGCGCGGTAACTTTCCGCAGTATAACCGTGCCGTGTGTTTCCTAAACGGTCTGAGCATGTAGAGCTTTCTCCTTGAAAGATGCAGCCGTGGTGTTTCACCTCCTTGAACACTGTAGTACTTCGTTTCATCGCGTTCACATTGTATTGCGTGATAGTAAATGTTCGATCGTAATAATTTCACAAGTTTTTTTTTCTGCCACGAGCACGATGAGTCAATTAATCCAAGAAGTGCGCCCTGCAAAGGTGCATGTCACCAGGTGTGCCAGTTGAAGCTGTGTGTTCAGCTCCTGTCAATGTCGTGGTACTTGAAACGCGTGTCCGCCTTCTGCATGCTCTCGTTCTTTCGATCCCCCTACTCAGGCAAGAACAATAGCTGCAGTAAAGGCAATGAATTGTATGGAGTAGGTACTATAATTATACCGTAGTAAAGACTGTTTATGTGTCAAGAGGCATACCTGGGACTGATACCACTGACCCCTCTTTCTTTCTATCCGTGCATACTGCGCCTGAGTAGAGACTGAAAGTATTAGCCACAATCATTCTACTGTCAATCAACAAAAGTTGGTGTTTTCCTGGTATGAACATCTTGGCCCTTTCTTGTTTTGAATGAGGCAGACATTTCTTATTTACAGTATTATCATAAGGAGATGCCTGGCTGCTACTCTTATAATTATTGTCCTCTGCAACAAGTGGAACACGGAAAATCAAGAGATGCAACCAACTCTCTGCTACAACAGTAGCCCTGAGGCTGGGAGTTAAATCACTGCCTGAAAATCAATGAGACCCCAGGCCCCCAGTAACCACTCAACAGTTTTTTCTGTTTATACCGGTCTTTTAAAAAAAAATGGAATTCTTTGTGAAGAAGTTCTGTGAAAATCAGAAATGTGAAGAGAATGGAGCTAAAAGCAAAAAGAAAGAGGGTAGACCAAATTGATACGAGTTGAATGATCACTATTCGCTGTATATTAAATGATGCCAACAAACGCATTAATAACAGCATCTGGATCACCTAATGGTGGAAAGAAAGCAAACTAGAGGTCAGTAGCGAAGATGAAAAGAAGAGCCTGTCTTTTATTTTTGTATTAGTTTCTTCGTTGTCCACAAAGACCTTGTTGTTGCAGTTTGTTAGTGTCAGTATTATTGAATCATGCGTTTTGTTAAGTCATGTACATAGCGTTTGAATGATAGTGTTATCTTGATGGCACGGTGTTCGCCGACTTCAGCTGTTGCATCTGTGTCTGGGTTAAATGTAGAAAACCTTTATTAGAACTTAGAAGACAAAGGCTAAAAAATGGAAACTCTTTTGTCACATTGTTATGTCTATCACTTGACTAAGACAGTAAGTGTATAAGAGAGAGAGAGAGAGAGAGAGAGAGAGAGAGAGAGAGAGAGAGAGAAAGAGAAAGAGAGAGAGAGGCAGACAGACAAAATTAGCCAGAGAGAGAGAGAGAGGGAGAGAGAGAGAGAGAGAGGGAGAGAGAGAGAGAGAGAGAGAGACCAGGCACTTATTTCGAATAGGTTTCTATGGTTCCAGAAAATTCAGGAAAACCCTTCTGAAGATTTTGAGGAAGGGTCTAGGAACATGGGCATGTTTCTTGTAGAATTATGAGTGTTTGAAATCCTACACGTTTTCTTTGCAGCTTAAAATATAGGGGGTTGAGCAACTTTACATTGGAACATTTCCTGTGGGGAGGGCCCAAGAACCCTGCTTTAACCACCCGGAAAGTCCTCAAAACCCCTTCCCTATTACCTGTTTGCAGACAGACAGACAGGCAGGGGAAGCAAATGCAACAGACAGGCATACAGACAGACACACACACATGCACACACACACACACACACACAGAAAACAGACAGACAGACAGACATACTTAGAGGGACAGCCAAAGAAATGCTGGAGACAAAGACTGAGGGATGAAGGACAGAGAGAGGACAACACCAAGATCAAGAAAGAGAGAGAGTGAGGGAAAGAAAGAGATAGATAGATAGATAGAGAGAGAGAGAGAGAGAGAGAGAGAGAGAGAGAGAGAGA